>PVJC01000057.1:0-187244 GCA_004026665.1 Murina feae | reverse complement strand
AGGAAGGAAGGAAGGGAGGAAAGAGAGGAAGGAAAGGAAGAAAGGAGGAAGGAAAGAAGGATTGGTGAACAGACAGAAGAAGGGGAAGCCATGTTCAGTTTTGAACCACTTTTATCTGAGAACTGAGGACATTCCCAAAGTATTTGATGGCTCTAATCTCCTTGGAGAGTAACAATGATTTCAACTGTTTTGTTTAAAACTACATTTGCAAGGCAGCTACTTATGGCAACATGGAGAATATGCAGGAAGCTCAGATATTCTGTAATATCATTACTAGCTTTCTCATACTATTTTTCCCTGCTTATATTGAGAGGAAAGGATAACTATTGCAATAAAACAGAATTAGTGAGATATTTTGTTTTTTTTACAGAAAAAAAATGTATTCTAATTGTGGAAACTTCATATTGCTCAACTTTTATGATGCATGAAAATTAGAAGTCATATGTATAATGTAATAAAGTATAAGTTTTGAAGTCATACAGTCTTAACTTTAAATCACAGCTCTTTCATTTACTAGCTGAGTGACATTGAACAACTTCCTTATTCTCTCTGAGCCTAAAAATTGTCCTATGTAAACTGGAAAAGCAGGCCCTATGAAGTGAAATTATGCCACAGTCAATGGCAGTTCTTTCCTGCCACTCACCAGGCAAATAGAGCACACACGAAAATGAGTGACCTATGCTGGCTTTCTTGACCTTAAGGAAGTCACAGTTGATTGAGAAATTGAGTTGGAATGCAAAGCGTTATGACAAAAGGTAAAAATCAGACAAACATTGAAGGTGTTTTGTTGCTAGGACTAAATTTGAAAAAATTTCAGAAAAGCAATGTGTTTCATTCATCACTAAATTCCCCAGATATTCTTTCACATAATAAATACTAATATATTGTTGAATCCTTTGCACATAAACCTTACATTGAAAGAAATTTACAGACAGAAGTTTACTCTGAGCAGTGTTACTCTATTTTTTAAATGGCTTTCAAAAAACAGATAATAGAAAAATAACTAGGAAGTGATCAGTTTTAAGTATTTATTTTCTCTTTTGAGTATAATTTAAGTTTAATATTTTATAATAATAAATTATAATAATGATTATGTTTAACTAATGAATTAGAAAATTCCAGAAAATTTTAGTCTGCTTTCATTATCCAATACTCAGCACAACAATAGATCTAGGGTAAGTTTTTCAGGTCTGGGTCTCATTTTCCTATGAAATGAGGAAATAAGATTAGACAGTCTCTAAAGGCACAGCCAACTTTGACATTCTATAGGGTCCTCAAACCTTTAAGTTCATGTGTGAGCCCTTCTTCTCAACTGTGAGTATGGTTGCTGAGGGCCCCATTAGGTCTGCTCTCATGGAGATCCCTATTCTTTCTCTAGCAGAACAGCCGACACAGTCAAAGGGGGTCTTTGAGTAATTAAATCTAAGAGCAGCCAATGAGCCTCTGGTCTACATCACTACTAACTGCTGTTTTATTTTATTAAGTACACTAGGGGCCCGGTGCACAAAAATTTGTGCACTGGGGTGGTGGGGGGAGGGGGTTCCTGCCCTCTCACAGCTTGGGACCCCTCTGGGGATGGCCACCTGCTGGTGTGCCTGGCCAGCCTGGGTGAGGGGCCAATGTCTGTTTGCAGGCTGGTCAAGCACCCCAGTGGAGAGCCTCACCCCAGAGGGTGTGGCAAGCCTGGATGAGGGGCCAAGGGCAGTTTTCAGGCTGGCCACAGCTCACACTGACCCTCTGGGCCATTGCCTGGGAAGCAATGGAGTGGCGCTGGCCACCCCATAGGCTTCCCAGGAGGGGGCATGGGGTCCCCCCACCCCCCAGGCTTCTCCACCTGGGAGGCCATTCCAGTGTTGCTGGCCATCAGATCGGCCTCCCGGCAGGGGGCTTGCGGGGTCCCGCTTGCCCCGGGAGGCCGTTCCGGCCCTAATTGGCCTCTCGGCAGGGGGCTTGCGGGGTCCCACTTGCCCCGGGAGGCCATTGGGGCCGCGATCGGCCTCCCAGCAGGGGGCTTGCGGGGTCCCGCTTGCCCCAGGAGGCCGTTCTGGCCACGATCGGCCTCCCAGCAGGGAGCTTGCGGGGTTCCGCTTGCCCCGGGAGGCCATTGGGGCCCTGAATGGCCTCCCGGCAGGGGGCTTGCAGGGTCCCGCTTGCCCCGGGAGGCCATTTCAGCCGCAATCGGCCTCCCGGCAGGGGGCTTGCAGGGTCCTGCCAGGCTGGTCCCCGCTTCCTCCAATAGCTTCTCCACGGGGAAGGCATCTGGTGGCCCAGGGCCCCAGATACCTTCCCAGGACCCAGGCTCCCAAGATGGCGGAGCCCAGGGCTGCGGTCTCCGCCATCTTGGCTGGGCTAATTTGCATACAGTCACTCTGATTGGCTGGTGGGCGTGGCTTAGGCCGTCCTGAAGAACCGGTTAATTTTAATATTACGCTTTTATTAGTTTAGATTAGGGAGTTTTATATAGAATTAAGTATATTTTTAGTTGTATAAATTTGAGTTTGGATATTCTAAAGGGAAATAAGGAGGCTTTAAATATCCAGAAAACCATAAGTCTAAAAACTGCTATAAGAGACCACAACTTGGGTAATTCATAATGAAAATTAGTGACTGATGCATAAATCTATTCATATTGGACTATCCATAAAGACCTATATTTTATGCAGTATAGCTAGAGTAAACCAGTTGTTTTTATATTTCAGCATTTTCATCTCTTACTGTATTTTCTGGTGTATAAGACTACTTTTTAACCCAGGAAAATTTTCTCAAAAGTTGGGAGTTGTCTTATATACCCAGTCATCTTATATGCTGGAAAATACAGTAAATAAGAAAAACTAAGTCAAATGACCTCTGAGATCTATTACTTCTAAAATCCAACTATAAAACTAAGGTGTTTTTTTTTAACTCTGAAATTTTAGAGATTTGGGATTTTTTAGGAGTGCTGAAAGAACTTACCTGCAAGACAAACTTGAGTGATGACTTTTAGGGCAGAGAGGAAAAGGAAGAGGGAATGCATACTATTAACAGATAACCCTTTCTGCTTTCAGGTCATTTCTACAAAGAATAGTTTTTGTGTGTGTGTGTTTTTGTTGTTGTTTTTGTTTTATTATTCTGAGTTAATACAAATAATGTTGGATAGTTATTCTGGGAAAAACAAGCAGAAAAGTTTGACTTCAGGCTTTCTGTTATGTTGAATATGACTGGTTTGACAAAACCATTTGAACAGAGTGGTTGTATTCTGAGTAAATTGATACTGAGATTCACCCAAAGGACAAATCCTGGGAAGGTCAGTAGGATTTATCTCACTCTTCCTGTCCTGTGGCACAGCTTTCCTCCCCTTCTTCCAATGATGTTTTACATACTTATTCAAAAAACAGGAATAGAAGCTGAGTTTGCAAAGAAGAGACTTTGAAGACCCCCCCAATCGAGACCATAGATTTTTTCTTTTTAACAAAACTCTTTTTCAAGTGAAATCTAGCTCAGAACCCTACGACAAGCAAAAGCCACACTTCATGGTATTAAGAAGGAAGGTGTCTAGAGTCCTATCAATATTGCCATTTGTTTACATCTGGTGACCAAAAAAGCAACAGGAACCTTAGGGTTTTGTGAAACACAATATGAAAACCATGGATCTGTACCTTTCATAGTAAAACCCCCTTGAAACTTGAATCCTTGAGAGGGAAAGTTCTAGATGGTCTAGAAAAAGGTGAGAGATGATGGGGATATTGTTTTGGTCCAGGAACATAGATTACAAAGAATGATCTGAACTTGAGAGAAATGCAGGATAATTCAAGTTTAATATAATTACTTTATCTTTATGACATGTTTACATCTTTAATGGACCTTTCAGATATGCTGTTTAATTAGTTCAATAGTATTTTCTAGATACAAATTACATTGTACTTGACGCAGATGGGACCAATGTATTGACTACCAAGCACATTATTTCAAGTAAACCTATTAACCACCCCACAAAGGAAGCATAGTTGAAAAATACTATGGTGGCCCAGTCTGTGTAGCTCAGGGGTTGAGCATTGACTCATGAACCAAGAGGTCACTGGTTTAATTCCCTGTCAGGGCACATACCCAGGTTGTGGCCGTGGTCCCCAGTAGGGCGCATGCAGGAGGCAGCCAAATGATGATGTTTCTCGTCTGTTTCTTTTTATATATCCCTTTTCCTTTGTCTCTTTCTAAAATCGATAAAAACATTTTTTAAAAATAAGAAAAATACTAATGTACAAAAAGAATAAGTAATTGGACATGGCCTCACAGTAGAGCTAGAATTTGAACCCACGTCTATCTCACTCAAAACCAATCTTCCTTCTACTCTTACTTCAAGGAACTATCAAACTGCAAGAAATGTAGATATGCGAGCTTCACCCTGAAGTTAGTTAAAATCCTCTACAGAAAATCGGTTGTTATACAACCAAAATAGGATATAATAGAATTGATGAAATGAGATTAAAGATGCAGAGAGTTTAAAGAAAAAAAACATATTTCAAATAAAAGACCAAGGTATACTTCGTGGGGAGGAGAGTTCTGAGGACAAGGTAGGCTTTTGAGAGTTTATAGAGCAGAGGTCATAGTCAAGAAGCTAAAGTTCCTGGAGTTGGCAGCAGGCTTGTCCAAAGTTTTGCAACTGGTCAGTGGTGTCATCCAAAATACAGGAAAGAGAAAATGTAGAATAAAGGAATGCCAGAGTAAGCACAGAGAGAAACCAGAACTTCCACGTGGAAATAGTGAAAGAAATAGAAATAGTCAATGACTGTACAGTCAATGATAATTTTTGTCTTTTGTCTTTAGAGTTTGCGTCTTTTTCCACTAACCTTTAGTTTTTGAATTAGTTGCATACTTCATTATTTAAATTTAGGTTACATTAGCCATCAATCTTTTTAGAAACTATGCATACATTTCTGCCAGCTTAAAACCTTGTACTTTTTTGGTATTGATTCTCACATTATGCCTATCATTATTGCTGATAATCTACTTTGTGTTGTTATTTACATTCTAGTACTCACCTGGTTGTGAGGCTACCAATCACAGTGCTTAGGTCTTTGGGTGTGCTTATAGGTTCCATTTACATTACAATTCATAGAGAGTTTATTTGCACCTAGGGATTTGGCTAATCCATTTCTTCACCTTCATATTTGTAAACACATTTATATCCACCCTTAATGTTGTCTTCTTTACTTCATCCTAGAATGAAGGGCTTATGGCTTAAGTTCAAGGCTATTATTTCATCCTATTCTCTTAACCCTTTCCTGCCTGTTCCTTTCAGGACCATCCTCCAGGACATTTCATTCCTTTACAATATCTTAAATTTCTCTCTCTCCCTACTGGCTTCTTTCTTTCTGCTTTACCTTTTTAAGTATAATTCAAGTTCTTCTCATTCAAATATATCAAAAGAACATTTTGTTTTCACCCCTGTTTAGTGATTTACTCCCCAAATCACTAAAATTTATTTTGTGCTTTCATTCATCTATGAAAAGTGTTAGTCTCAAGTGTTCTAATCACCTACTGGGATCAAACCTAGTAGATGTTTTGGGAGGTCTGATCTTCTTGGAGCTCTCTGCCACATTCAATAGATTGATCCCTTTTAAAATTGCTTTTCCATTGGATTCTAAGATCCATGAACTTCTCAGGGTCTTCTCATAAATGTAGTTCTTAGATTCTCTACAAAGGGGCCCTCTTCTTCTTATTTGTCCCTGCTGTGCATAGATCATTGTATCTACTCTTATAGCTTCATTTTACCTTATAATAAGGATTTCTACTTCTGAATTTCTGATCCATTCATCTTCCTAGAGTTTAAGCTTATTCAGATGTCTGCTTAACTTTTTATATAATCTGTAGATACCTCAAACTCAGTATGCTAAGGTAGAACTCATCATCTCTCCTTTTCTCTTTAAACCAGACCTTCCATCTGCATTTACTAATTTAGTTAGTGGAGTCATCAGCCAATCAGTCCAAGAAAACTGGAAACTTGAAGTCATCATTAACTCTTCCTTCTCTCTGCATTAGTAATATAAACAATATTTCATTTAGCCTTTTTGCTAATAATTGAATTTGTACCCACCTTCTTCATCCATACTTTTGCTGTCTTCTTATAGTCTTACCTGGACAGGTATACAACATCCTATAACCATTCTGTCTATAAATAGCTTCACTTTACATTCTTTCACACAACTTTCAGATCTGTCAATATAAAACATATTCTAACTATATCAATCTCATACTTAAAATCATTTAATATTGTAGAAGTGGATACACTAGCCTACATATGTGATAAAAAAATTATAAAACTAAATGCACTCAAAAAATACACACTCATTTGTGTGTATATAGTTCTATAATATAAAATTAGAATTTCTGAATAAGATCAATGTAAATGGATCAATGTAAATATACTGGCTTTTTGATATTACATGGTAATTTTACAAGATGTTACCATTGGGGGAAACTGTATAATGGGTACTCGGATTCACTGTATTATTTATTTTAACTACATATAAATCTATAGTAATCGCAAAATTAAAAGATTATTTAAAAATACCTTCCAGCCCTAGTAGGTTTGGCTAAGTGGATAGAGGGTTGGCCTGCAGACTGAAGGGTCCTGGGTTAAATTCTGGTCAAGGGCATTTACCTTGGTTGCTGGCTTAATCACCAGCCCCAGTAGGGGTGCATTCAGGAGGCAAAAAATTGATGTGTCTCTCTCACATCAATGTTTCTGTTTCCCTCCTACCCCCTGCTTCCACTCTCCCTAAAAATCAACAGAAAATGTCCTCAGGTGAGGATTAACAACAACAAAACAGACCTTGCAAAACTACTCTTCAATACTCACTAGAAGTATTTAAGTATTTAAGCTTTTATTTTAACATCAGAGACCTGGTGCATGAAATTTGTGCACAAAGGGGGGCAACAGGGGAGGGTCCCCTCAGCCCAGCCTGCACCCTCTCCAATCCAGGACCCCTTGGGATCAGGCCTGTACTGGCAGTTGGACATCCCTCTCACAATCTGAGACCCCTGGCTCACTCACCTGCCTGCCAGCCTGATCACCCCTAACTGCCTCTGCCTGCCAGCCTGATCACCTGTAATTGCCCCCCTCCCTGCCAGCCTGGTCAACCCTAACTGCCCCTCCTGCCAGCCTGGTCGCCCCTCACACCCCCCCACCCACCAACCTGGTCGCACTTCCCTGCCCCCCACATAGGCCTGGTCACCCCCAACCTCCCCCTCAGCCTGCCTGGTCATCCCTCACTGCCCCCCCTGCTGGCCTGGTTACCCATGCAGCCTGCTGTTCAGTCATTGCGTGACAGTATCCCAGATAATTTGCATATTTTGCTATTATTAGTATAAATAGCATACAAGTTTATACTTCCCTCTTCAACTTTATCTTCCAGCATTCTCTGATCAAATTTTTTCCAATGTACTAACATTTAGTTACATGTAATTGTCTTATATATATCAGATTATTTTCATTTTAGTATTTTGTTTGTGCTTTTGCTATAGACTACTCACTCATACCATTAGTCCTTACATAGTCTGGCGATTTTCTCCTCATCATTTAAGGCTCTTTTGTTGACCACTCAGGTGATAATATATATTTCTTCTTTGTGGTTTTATAGTGTTACACACACTTACTACATTTATTAGAGGTCTGTTTTCCTGTCTTACCCTCTACACCATGACCTTTTAGAGGGTGAGGGTATCTTATTCACTTTTATGTCCATGCCCATTACATTTCCTAGCAAATAAAATGCTCTCTATATATGTTTGACCTGAGTAAATTAAAGTGCTTCTTCATATAGCTTTGAAATCACCCACAATAAGTTCAATGCTGTTATCTTCTGTTATGTAACTAGGACAGAGCATCCATTTACAATTTTGAAATTATTGATTATTCTAGTATACTATTTAAGTCTTTGTGACAATAAAAATAATGATTAACAACATAGCTAATTCCATTCTGGGATACCATTAGTCTACTGAAAATGACAATGAACTATATACTAAGACGATCTGTGCAGATAACTTGCAGATTTGGAAAAACCATCACCTGAGAAATCTCGTGTTTTCCTTCACATAAATAGGGATCAAGGTTAATTTTTTTTAATGTAAAGCCAAACTTGAGGATACAGCAACCAAATAAAGCAAACAGAAATAGGATTCATTTATAACATATTCAGATGTTTGGTTATTCTTTAGACTAACTAGAATTCCACACTCCAATTACAAGCCACCCACCCACACACATCAAAGTAGGTAACTAGTGATTAAGAAAAAAAGTCTAGGTCCAGAAGCTTGAGTTTATTGTCCTTGGGCATGATGCTGAGATGGTAGTTATGAGAGGGGTGATTATGCTGAGGGTGAAATTTAAGTTTCTGAACTTGCTTCTGTTTTCTGATTCTACTTTTTACTTGCTGGAGGCTGAATGAGCAGATAATCAGTTAAGACATTTATAAAATGGGTTTAATAATAGGTCAGTCTTGCTGTCAAACTTAATGAGGGAATGTTTATTTTCTTTTTGAAATATGTGGAACATAGATGTTGCATAGAAGTGGAAGGTGTAGACATTTTTAGTTAAAAAGAAGAGCTTTGCCAGGCTGGTGTGGCTTAGTGGTTGAGCATCAACCTATGAACCAGGAGGTCATGGTTTGATTCCTGGTCAGGATACATGCCCGGGTTGCAAACTCGATCCCCAGTGTGAGTGTGCAGGAGGCAGCTGGTCACTGATTTTCTCTTGTCATTGATGTTTCTGTCTCTTTCTTCTTCTCACTTCCTCTCTAAAATAAATATATATATATATATTTTTAAAAAATAAGAGTTTTGATAGAAGATATTATTGTCTGACTGTATTGCAAAATGAGACCTGTGACACTACCTGAAGAAACACAATTGTGCAACTTGTAAAACTTACAAACCTGCATGATTTTAAAGATTCACTTGACTTTTCTTCTTAATCAAATATAATTTAATTTAAATATTTTTTATTCATAAAGACAGAAACTATAATCCTGGTTTCATTTTTGTCCTTTTAAGGTTCGTAGACACCCCTGCTCATTTCTCTTGGAAAGAAAGTTATTATCGATCCACTATGTCCCAGAGCACACAGACAAGTGAATTCCTCAGTCCAGAGGTTTTCCAGCATATCTGGGATTTTCTGGAACAGTAAGTATCAAATCAACAGCATATATATATATATATATATATATATATATATATATATATATAATCCTTGAACTAGTATAAATAAATATGAATGAACAAAATATTGCATTAATAGGGCATATTTCTAGAACCAATAAAAATCTGTTAATTTGTTAGAAAAGTTTATTTCTCCAGTAATATCTTTGTGTTCAAAATGCAGTGGAGATTCATTCATTTTTCAATACTGAAAGATCATTATTTTTCTAAGATGGTTTAGTTTTGGAAGATCAGAAGGGATCTCCTGCCCATAATAAATTTCCCAGTAATTCCCTGATATTCTAAGTCTGTTTAGCTTAAAGATTCATATTTCTCTTATAATGCAAATACCCCAAGAAAGTAAACACTGAATTTTGTTGGTCAATTATGCCTTGCTAGGAAAAGGGTTTTATCTCCTTTTTGAATATCTTGACTGGGTAAATGAATAAATTAAAGAGAAGTTGAAAGACCAGAGCACTGGGGACCCTATGGGATAGAGTAATACAATATTCTATACCTAATATGTTTGTTCTTCCTTGTGTTCCACCCAGCAGTTCTTTTATGGGGACAGGGTTTATAATTCCTGTTTTACAAACAGGGCTTAGATCTGAACTGCCTGTGTTTATATACCTGGTAAGTGGTTAAGTCAGGATTCAAACCTAGGGTCTCTGACTCCAACCACTGACTTGCCAATCTTGAGGCAGAGAGATCTCGTGATTATCAACAGGGTGAGTGTGCATTAGTTCCTTTCCATTTCTAATACACGTTGTTTATTTGTTTGTTTTTCCTTTATGATAGGCCCATATGCTCCGTTCAGCCCATTGACTTGAACTTTGTAGATGAATCATCAGAAAATGGAGCAACAAACAAGATTGAGATTAGCATGGACTGTATCCGCATGCAGGACTCAGACCTGAGTGACCCCATGTGGGTGAGTGGCATGGGCCTCTCCTTCAGTATCCACACCTCTGTTACACCTGTTTTCCATGGCATGTGAAAAGGCAGGTGGCTCTGAATGGGCAAGGAGAGTGAGTCCATTTGGCAGCAGAGAGAAATGTATGAGCTGGTGGATTCTGGGTCTGCCTCAACTTTCCATAATGCATATTTTTACGCTGATATAGGGGAAGGGGGATTGAAAATATTTTTTTACATTCTTTGTCTGAGTTGCTTTTCATGTCTATTTGATTTACTATAGAGAGGATGGTACTTGCTCAAGGTTTTGCTGTTGGAGACAGAACCAGAATCTAGATCTGAATTCTATTCAGAGTACTTTCTCCTGTGGCAGACTGCCTCTCTTGTGGAACTATCCTTCTTTAATGAAGGAGGATAAAGTAAATTCTTTCATAACACACATTTAGTTACCTAATTATAGAACAGGACAAGAGAAGATAACAATACATATAACAGGCTTCCTTTTGGTTTGCCGCTGAGTCACTTATGACCTTAGGCCTCAGTTTCTCATCTATAAAATGGTGAGACCTTACATGCCACATACCTCCCAGACAGCTAAGGGCCATAATGGGTTAATGATAGTAAATCACTTTCTGAGATATTTAGATAAAATGTCCTCTATTTGTACAGTTCATAATGCTGGTGAGCTTCCTTCCTTCCTTCCTTCCTTCCTTCCTTCCTTCCTTCCTTCCTTCCTTCCTTCCTTCCTTCCTTTCTTCCTTTTTATCTTCCTTCCTTCCTTCCTCTCAACTTTGAAAAAAGGACCACACCACACAAGTCATGATGTTTTTCCTATAAAAATTATAAACAAAACAGACAAAAGCAGCAACAACAATAAAGACTTCTAGAAAAACAGAAATAAAGAAAAAAAAAAGAGCTAAAAGAGGGTGGAGTATCTGATGATGTGATTAAAGAGAGTGCTTTATGAAATGCCTTGATTTTTTTTTATGGGGGTCAAATTACTTTAGTTTAAGGAATGGTATGAATGATACTAGTAAAGCCTAAGTAGATGTTTTGGTATACCTTTTCTTTCCTGTCTAATATAAGATTTTACAGAAATTTTCACAATGTACTTTTTGATATGAATAGTACTTTTTATTATTGGGAGAAGCTTAAGTAGAGAAATAGGACAGAGATTAACCAAAGAACATATATGCATATGTGTATAGCCCATGGACACAGACAAAAAGGTGGAGAAGGTCTGGGGTGGGGTGAGGACTGGGTGACATGGGCACAGGGTAGGGGAAAAGGGGAACATCTGTAATGCTAATCTAATACTGTCAACAAGAAGAAAATAGAAAGTTGTATCTTTGCAAATATACCGATGTTTTGTTACTATATTGGTAAGGAAAAAAATATTACTCTTCACTGGCTCCTTACATTCTAATATCAGTATAGTTCTCGATTATCTTTGAGATACTGAACAGAAACTGACAGATAAATTCAAGGCCTTGAAATGTATTATTATTGAATATAAATGTGTATAAATTCTGATTTGACAGTGATTTAGAAATATCCCACATTCACTAAATAATGTTGCCTCTTAAATTGATAGGTAGTACCTTCCTGGGCAAACCTATCTTTTTCTATTCTCTCCAGAGATGTTCTGTTCTGACTGTTAGATTCATAAAAGCAAGCAGAAGTTATAAAGTTTAACATTGAGAATCAAACCTTTTTATTTACAGCAAGCATGTCAAACTCGCGGCCTGTGGGCTGCATGCGGCCCACAACGAATATTTTTGCAGCCCAACCAATATATGGTATGTAAGAAACATTTTAATAAAAATTTTGTAACGTAATTTTTATAATATCCTGTTACACATAATTATTAATAATGAACTACAATATTCGCTGACTGATTACTATAATTGTGTTGTATTCATTTCCCTTACTCGCCTTACGCGCAGGCGCACCATTTCTCTCCACTGATACCAGCAGCGAATATTTTAGCAGCCGATTGCCACGTCATTAGTCTTGGACTGACTTGTTTGGTGTGCACAACAGGAAATATTTCGCTTTTGAAGAACAAGAAAAATAGGTTTATTTGCGTTATACTTATTAATTTGTGCAGTTATTCAGTGTCTGGTAAGTTTATGTTCAAGAAAAAATATTAATTTTTATTAAAATGTTCTATTATTTTATGTTAACGGTTACTCATTTATTTAAGCCCTTTGTATTCAGCATGTCTCTATCGAAATAAACCTACGTTTCTATGAAAATTAAAGCTTTTGTTTTTTTGTGGCCCACATCAACTTAAACCTTGTTTATTTGGCCCATGTTAGCCTTTGAGTTTGACATGCTTGATTTATAGTTATTATTTTATTTTTAGATACTGAAGTATTTTTTCACGTGCCATGCTATTTCTGCTTCATTGTTGTATTAGAGATTTTTTTCCTTGAGAACATTCCTTTTTATTTTCCTCTCTGTCCAATTTCTACCCATCCTCCCACCCAGTTTATCTTGTTAGCATATTTTTCACTTTTCTGTGTGTAGGTTACTAACTATATAGTTGCATTTATTATATACTTTTTTTTAATGATACGGATGAACAAATCATGATCTCTAGCCTTGAGGACACCAAAGTATAGTATAAGGTGTGTAGGTGAATAGCTATGTAGTTGCAAAACTCTGCACATAAATTCCAATCCTCTTGAATATAATATTTAAAAAATGGGATCTCAGCCAAGCATTCTTTTACTATGCAAGAAATCTGAATCTGTAGGCATGAAACAACAAGTCATATTAACGACAGAAATCTCAACATTGAGAATGTTATTCCATTTGTATTGGTTTTTGATATGCCCTTCACCTTAACATCTAGTCATGACATGAGATCATAATGTGTTGTTCTGATTACTAACAAAGGGAATTTGAATTGTAGAGAATGTGTGTGCCTTCCTCACCAGAATGATTTTAATGTCACTGAAGAATGTGCTGCCTTTGACTAGAAAGGTCTTTGTTGGCTCATGATTCCTTGTCTGATATATGACTTTATATCTCAGCATTGCATTATGTGTAAGCTGGCTAAGCATGTCCATCATGTTTTCAAGAGGTAGATAATGATGTTAACATTGAAACGTTCTCCTGAGACGATTGCTGAAAACTACATAATTCTTAATTTTGCATTTGTTCATTCTGTTTGCTTTGATAGAATCCCTGTTTAGTTGAATTAAATGTTTCCCTAGGGATTGGAATGGTAGTTATTTAACACGATCCACTTTTGTAAATTCTTACTGTAGCAGCAAGAAATACACGAAGACTCTTCAGCTCTGCACATCAAAAGGGCAGGCAGTATGTTTGTATTTGGAAAGGCTTACACCCAGCATTATGCTCTACATCTTATATGACTCAAGATTTACATAAGATTTCATTTTTATATACTAGGTCTAGCAAAAGCTTTTCTTTAGCACTTATTATATGCTATTATATTTTATGATACAGATGAGCAAATCATGATCTCTAGCCTTGAGGAGACCATAATATAGCATAAAGGCAAGGGCATATAAAATCACTTATGAAAAGTGTTCATGCAAATGTATGTACTAGTATTTCTGAAGGCACATAAAAAAGAAGACAATATGTTACAGGGGAGGTGATTTTTACTTAGACCTTGGAATATGAGTCAAATTGATCAAAACAATAGAAAAAATAGTCCAAGTTTGTATAATTTTAATGAAAATAATCTATTTTAAAGTCATAATATAAAGCTCAGACTGAAAATTTTAACTAAGAAGAAATTTATATTTTAAAAAGACAAATTAAAAAAAAATTCAACCCATGACAAAGGTTTAATAATCCTAATAAGGTAATACTTAAAAATTAAGAGAGATAGTAAGTCCTTCCCACTTTGGCAAAGAATATAGGAAATTCACAGGCATTTAACAATGGAGTGTGCAATGTAATATATATGACAAGTACAACATCATGGGGGATGGTTATAAAACCAATATATGTTGAAGCTCTGTTTTTAGGTGTATCATACTACTTAAGATTGGTCTAATTCTTAATGATATGATATACAATGTTCAACCTCTCTAATAAAATATTTGCAAATTGAAACCATGAGATTATCAGCTATCTGTTCAGCAAAGATTGACATGGTTAATAATATTCAGTGCTGGTGAAATTGTTGGGAAAAAAACCTTTTCCCTTCTAGTGGTAGTATAAATTAATATAATATATTTAGAGGACAATTTACTCATTCTAATTTATTTAATTTTAAGGCACTTCCCCTTTGGTCCATAAATGCCACTGTTAGAAACCTTTTCTACAGAACAATTCAAATGTAAAGTATACATACAGGCACACACAGATGCATAAAGATACACATGCATACACATATATAAATGCAGAAAAGAAGGCTTCATTAAAGCAGTGTTCACAATAACTGATAAGACTAAGTAGAATTCTATAGACTAAAGCTTTGGACTCAGATAGGAAAAAATACTACAGTTTAAAGCAAATGAGAGTTAAGCCCTTACACCATTTTAAGATGGTTTTAGTAGTTATGATGCATGGTCATTTTCATCTAGAAATCCTATTGTTAGTTATTCAGTGTGGCTTCTGTATTTATGCTTTATGTGTGGTGTCTTTTATATCCTGAGAAAAATTATGTATAATTGCCACTGTTTCTTATTAAATGTTTGGTAAAATTTGCTAGTGAAACCATCTGGGCCTGGATATTTCTTCTTTGGGAGCTCTTTAATTATAAATTCCATCCCTTTAATAGTTATTGGACTATTGAGATGATCCATTTTATCTTAAGTAAGTTTTTATAAATGGTGGTTTTTTAGTAATTGGCTAATTTCATCAATAGTTTTGAATTTATATAAGTAGAACTGTTTGGAGTATTTCCTTATTATCCTTTCAATATCTCTGAGACCCATAATATCCTCAGTTTCATTTTTAATATTAGTAACTGTGTCTTCTCTGTTTTTCTCTGTAAGTCTTGCTAGAGATTTATCAATTTTATTAATGTTTAAAAGAACCAGCTCAACTTTTTGATTTCAGTGTTTTTTTCTATTGTCTTTCTGTTTTCAACTTCATTATTTCTGGTCTTATTTTAGTTTCTCTCTTCCGCTTCTTCGGATTTATTTTGCTCTTCTTTTTCAAGTTTCTCAAATTAAAAGTTTATATTATTGAGCTGAAATCTTTCTTCTCTTCTAACATTAGTATTTATTTTTATAAACACTGCTTAAGTTGTATCTTATAAATTTCCACATGTAGTATTTTCATTTTTGTTCAGTTTAAAAGCTTTTCTATCATTTGAGACTTCCTCTTTGACAAATGTGCATTTAGAAGCATGTTGTTTAATTCCCAAGTGTTTGGATATTTTCTGTTACTTTTCTATTACTGACTCCTAGTTTAATTCCATTATGGTCTGAAAACATATTTTGTGTGATTTCAAATGTGTTACATTTACTAAAGTTTGCTTCATGAGTCAGATTATGGTTTATCTTCTTGAATGTTCCATGAGCACTTGAAAAGAATGTATTTTGTTTTGTTGGGTGGGATGTTCTAAAATGTCAATTAGATCCAATTGATATATAGTATTATTAAATTCCTCTATACCCTTGCTTATTTTCTTTCTACTAGTACTATTTATTACTGAGAGAAGAATGTTAAAGTGTTCAAGCCTAATTATGAATGTTTCTTTTCTTTGAAATCTGTCAGTTTTCATTTCATGTATGTCGATGCTCTGTTTTTAAATGTATCATATTACTTAAGATTATTACATCTTCTTCTTGAATTGATCCTTTTATCCTATACTAGAGGCCCAGTGCACAAATTTGTGCACAATTGGCATCCCTTGGCTGGCCTATGGGATCAGGCCAAAACTGGCTCTCTGACATCCCCCAAGGGGTCCCAGATTTCGAGAGTGTGCAGGCCAGGCCAGTTCAAGGGATCCCACCAGTGCATGATTGGGACTGGGGAGGGATGTGGGAGGTTGGCCAGCTGGGGAGGGACCATGGGAGGGCTCCAGGGCATCTCCATACTGACGTGCTTAGTCCCAATCTGCCGGACCTCAGCAGCAAGCTAACCTACCGGTCGGAGCATCTTCCCCCTGGTGGTTAGTGCACGTCATAGTGACTGGTTGACTGGTCAACTGTCTGCTCCCTGGTAGTCAGTGCATATCAGAGAGTGGTTGAGTGGCCTTAGCATGTCATTAGCATATTAATTTTGATTGTTGAATGGCTGCCCAGATGACCAAACACTTAGCATATTGGTTCTATTGATTACTGAAAGAAGAGTGTTAAAGTGTTCAAACCTAATTATGAATGTGTCTTTTCTTTCAAATCTGTCAGTTTTCATTTCATGTACGTTGATGCTCTGCATTTAGACATATTATACTAGTTAAGATAGTTCCATCTTCTTGTTGAATTGATCCTTTTATCCTATCTAATAAAAGCCTAATATGCAAAGTGTCCAATCATCCATTCAATCAATCAAACCATAATATGCTAATGATATGCTAAGGCCACTCAACCACTTTCTATGACGTGCACGAACCACCAGGGGGCAGACAGTTGACTGGTCGATCAGTCGCTATGATGTGCACTAATCATCAGGGAGCAGACACCCTAACTGTTAGGTTAGCTTGCTGCTGAGGTCCAGCAGATTGGGACTGAAGGAGATGGGCTGGACATGCTCTGGAGCCCTCCCATGGTTTCTCCCCTGCTGGCCAACCTCCCGTGTCTCTTCCCAGCCCTGATCATGCACTTGTGAGGTTCCTAGACCTTGCCTACACCCTCTCAAAATCTGGGACCCCTTGTGGGATGTCAGAGAGCCACTTTTGGCCTGATCCTGCAGACCAGGCTGAGGGACCCCACTCATGCATGAATTCATGCACCAGGCCTTTAGTTAATATATAATATTTCTCTTTGTCCCTGGCAATGTAGTTTACTCTGAAAATAATTGTCTTTGTTTATCTTAGGATAACCAATCTAACCTTCTTTTGATTAATGTTTGCACAGTAAATACTTATTCTATCCATTTACTTTTAACTTATATTTATTAGTATATTTGAAGTGGGTATCTTCTAGATAACATACAATTGGATTGATTTATTCCTTTTGGCAATCTCTGCCTATTGATATATTTACATCATTTATACTTAATGTAGTTATTGGTATTTTTTCAATCATTTATTTTTTGTTTGTTTCCTTTATTGTTTTTCTGTTTCTTTTTTTATGCTGCTGTATAGATTATTTTGCCTATTTTTAGTATTTGATTTTTATTGTTCTGTCTTGGTTTTGACTATATTTCTGCATATTTTTAGCGGTTGCTCTGGGGATTGCAATATTCACAATTTTTCAGTCTATTGAGAGTCAGTGTTTTACTACTTCAAATGGAATGTAGAAATCTTACCACAATATTGGCTTTATAACCCTTCCCTGATATTTTCGAGAACCTAGGGAATAGACTATTTATTTAATAGAATATTTATCATTGGCGTTGCCCTTCTTTTGTATCAAAGTCACAGTTCTCACTAGGTATTATCAGGAAGAATACAAAATTCCATGCACTTTTAATTGATCAAAACTTTAACACACACACACACACACACACACACACACTAAATACCACATACAAAACCGTACATATAGCTGTTTTCAAATATTGTAAAATAGTATCATAGTAGGTTTTGGTATGCTGGTGTTTTAAGCCTTCATTTGATAAATTTCATTAGCTAAATACGTATATTAAGCTCACAGTCTTACTCCATGGCTAGGACCATTAAAATAGTCATTCACCATAATTTATGCCAATTAAGATTTTATGAATTAGTTCTATGAATACAAATGAAACAAACATACAAAAAACATATTCCACATAGAAAAATCCCTCTAATATTTGGAAAATGGATTGCTAGTTACTTATGTTGTTAATGAGGTGTCTCAATATCCATTCAGTTGAGACTGAGTTCAGACTGTGTCCCCAGAAGAGCAGATTGTTTTTCTATTCTGTTCTTTGTATAGCATAGCCAATCGGAAGGCACCACTTTGTTCAAGAGTGCCAAGCTGGGGACTTTACCTTAAACACAAGTATGCATTTCAAACCTTGAACAAACAGTCTGCTTAATAAAATAAGGGAAAGGGTTTCCTTTTTTTCTCTTCTCTAGAAATTCACAAACATCACTTGATAGGTGACAGCTCCTCCCTTACAAAAGGGGCTGTTTGCTTTCTGCTTTGGTGTTTGGGTAAACTGCAGCATGCACTGGCCAAGAATTTATTGCCTAGGGGAAGGCGTTTGCAGTCTCTGTGTTTAATATGAAAAGAAACCCTTTCCTTCTATCCTCTCCCTCTTTTTTTGAGGAGGGAGAGTTGGAAATGATAGCCCAAGGGAAATAGTTCCCCTATCACCTGTCTCTGTTGTAACCTCAACAATGTTACTCAAGACACTGTGCTCAGTGTGTGTTCATTCAGAGTGACAAAGTTGAAGGGGTCAGAAAAACAGAGAGGGATTTTAGCAGAAAGAGGGGAGCTGATTCTGACTTTGCATCTTCTTAAAAACTGATCAGTTTTAATATTCACATATGCATTTTGTTTTAACTCATCACAAAAGCAAACAATGAAGTCGATATGGATATTTTAGTCTCAGAAGCAACTCAAATAAATCGATATCTAGCTGGCAGATATTTGTTCCAAAAACATCTTGTCAATACTCATATGCTCACACTTTATTACACACACACACACACACACATACACTTACATCCCTGACTAAGATACATGCTATCAAATTCCTTGCAAGTGTTGATCCAGTTAGAAAAGGGGATGGCCTTTCAGATTCTCTGCCTTATTTATGTGTCTCAGATTTCCCATTTATATCTCAGCGAATCAAGTAAGAAATCTTGGAGGCTGAAGAAATTAAATACCCTAAATGGGTATCTCACATCCTACTTGGAATTATAGGGGGAGATGTATTGGCAAGTAATTAAGTAGTCCTAAATTGGAAGGCTTCTACAATAATACAGAAAATATTTAGCTTCCTACTCACTCAGATTTTTATTTATTAAATGCAGGGGTTAGAACTCAAAGGCTTAAAAATTCCACAAAAGTAATATAGAGGTGTCAATTAGTCTAGCTGCATGATGTTTCATTGCAAATAGCGAAGAGAAAAGTAAACTCTGTGAACTGGACAGTACATGTCTTGCTTGATCTCATTGACATAAAATAAAGTGCTCAGGTATGCACAAATGCACGTACCCACACATACACATCCAAACATACGCAGCTTGTGTAGGCTAAATAATACTTTGCTATAACCAAGTTAATGTGATTTAAAAAAAACTGATCAGGTTGAAATCCTAGCATGCTGACTTGAGAATCTGATTTGTTTGAAGTAATACCCATGTTACTCAGATAACCAGTTTATTTAATATAATTTTAATCTACAAAAATTAAAAACTTCTAGAATATTATCCTTAGGAATTTTAGAAAATCTAGTTCTAATTTAGCTTTACTTTAAAAAAGGGAAGACAAGGATTCAAGTTGATTACTGTTGACTTCAATATTTTCAAAAGTTTGTGGATAAATCAGGATTAAATCCAACTTTCTAAATTTCTTAATCTACCGTTCCATTTACTATCAGATAGTGGTAAAGAGTTCAGGCTCTGGAGAGGTGATGACTGCCTATATTTAAATCCAGTTCTGTCATTCAGTATTTGGATGATCTTGGCTAAATTGTGGTATGTTTCTGAACAACAGTTTCTCCATCTGTAAAGTGGTCATAATGGTGCTGGTGTCACAGCATATACAAGCTGTTTTGAGACTTGAGATATGACATGTAAAGCAGTTAGCATGGTATCAATCATGTGGTCAGTTAGTGGTGATAGTTGTTGCTGTTGCCCATTAGAGCATGATAAATCTGAAAAATGGCAATCATCAATCCTAATTAGATTAATTACTAATGCAAGAAAGAAATATAACTTGTATAAACTTGTATTTTGGTATCTCCAAGAAGGAAGGGAGCATTTGATGATATTCTACCATGCTATAAGTTGAGTTTTCTGCAAACTAAGATCAAATTTTGAAGCAGACTTTTTTTAAAAGTTAATAGTCTCTGGTGTCTATTAGTGTCTATTAATTACTAAATATTATTTTATGTTAGTTATTTAAGTATTATTCAGTAATTTTAACATAATTAAATAGTCCCTTTTCCAGAATAATACTTAAAAACACAAACTTTGGAACTGGATATACTACTGATATACATGGGTTTGAATCTTAACTCAATAATAAAGTCAAAGTTGCATGGAATCCTAGGTAGTTTAACTCATAGACAGCAGCATCAATATTACTTAATAGCTTTTTAAGTGCAATTTTTGGGTTCTACTCCAGTTGAAAATTGGAGAGAGCAGCAACAATTTTTCAATAAGGCATCTAGATGATTCTGATGTTTAAGAATTATAGAGACAATCCAGTTAGTTAACATACATGTTTTTGTAGGCAGGGAAGCTCCAACTTTGAATGGGGAGTGACTTGCCCAAGGGTACACATCAAAATGTCAGAGAAAAGACTGTTGGGACAGTCACTACTTTAAAACAGACATTTATAATTGTGACTCATCTTCAAACATGCAAAATGGTCTGTTGGGTTATGCCATCCTATCTAATAAAAGAGTAATAAGCAAATTAGGCATCACTACATGACAAAAGATGGCCACCTCCATGGCCACAAGATGGCGGTGCCCATAGCCACATCCTATCTAATAAAAGAGAAATATGCAAATTAGGCATCACTCCATGACAAAAGATGGCCGCCTCCATGGCCACAAGATGGTGGTGCTCATAGCCACAAGATGGCTAACCCCATGGACACAAGATGGAGGTGCCCAGTCTGGCTCAGCCCTGCCACTGAAGTGGTGAAGCCTGTTAGCCAGGCAGATGATGGGGGAGGCGGGGGGCCTGATGGATGGAACAGGCGATCAGAGGGGGATGGGGATACTCTGTCCTGGCCAGAGGCCTTCTCCAGAGGCCTCAGGCATGGGCAAGGATGGAGCTGGTGATCAGAGAGCACAGGGGCAGAGCGGGTGATCGGAGGGGTATGAGGGTGCCCTACCCAGGCATAAGGCCTGGGTCAGAGGCCTCAGGCCTGGGCAGGGCCAAGGCTAGAGATCGCAGGAATCTGGGCTCCACAGAGCAGCAATTGGAGAAGCAGGGGCAGAGCCTGCGATTGCAAGGGTCTGGGCACTGATAGAGCCGGCAAAGCAGGGATCTGGGGGTCCCCTGCCCAGGCCTGCAGCCTTGGCCAGAGGCTGCCAGTGGGGCAAGGCAGAGCTGGTGATGACAGGGGGAAGGATCAGAGCTGGTGATCACAGAGACCTGGGCTCTGTGAAACAGGTGATTGGAGTGGTTTGGGGGGGTCCCCTGCCCAGGCCTGCATCCTCGGCCAGAGGTTACAGGCCTGGGCAGGTGTGGAGCTGGTGATTGGAGAGAACTACAGAGGAAACACCTTTTCTTACTACTCGTTGGCTGAGCTCCCTGTATGCCACTGGTGATATACTTGGTAACCTGGATAATAACAGTCCAAAAAAGCGATCTAGGGTTTTTCCACCACACTCCTGGAGGAAAAAAAAATGAAGGTCTACTGCTGCAGGGCTAAGAAATGTCATATCCTGCCTGAGCCGGTTTGGCTCAGTGCATAATGCCTCAGCCTGCTGACTGCAGGATGTGGGTTCAATTCTGACCAAGGGTATGTACCTTGGTTGCAGGCTCCTCCCTGGCCAGGGCCCAGGTCAGGGCATATGCAGGAGGCAACCAATCAAAGTGTTCCTCACACTTCGATGTTTCTCTCTTTTTCCCTTCTCTTCCACATTCTCTAAAAATCAATGGAAACATATCCTCAGGTGAGAATAAAAAAGAAAGAAAGAAAGAAATGTCATATCCTATGAAAGACACATCTTGAAAATGCCTAAAGAAAGTTGTCATTTTTTTCATGGTGAAGGGACTAGAATCCATGTTGATGAAAACACTTTGGTGGCTGTGGTGACTGGCAGTGGCTACAGCTGTGGGGTGATGGGGCTGGTGGCTTCCCCTGATTACCCTGATTGCCTCCCACAAAGGGAGGCCAGACTGTGGCTTAGACCCACTTCCCAAGGGGATCAGGAAGCGGGCCTAAGCCGTCAGTAGAACACCCCCTGAGGGCTCCCAATATGTGAGAGGGGGCAGGCTTGGCTAAGGACCCCCTACCCACGTGCACAAATTTCATGCACCAGTCCCCTAGTGTAGAAAATAGAAAGTTAGAAGAAAATACTTTAGAAGA
This sequence comes from Murina feae, assembly GCA_004026665.1. Classification (NCBI taxonomy): domain Eukaryota; kingdom Metazoa; phylum Chordata; class Mammalia; order Chiroptera; family Vespertilionidae; genus Murina; species Murina feae. The sequence continues at coordinate 164,853 of PVJC01000057.1, read as the reverse complement.
AATCATGAAATATATTTATTAAATAGTTCAGCTACATGTGTCTTTATCAATATGATAAAGAAGTTTGAATACCTGTATTTCTTTAATTATGGAGATGATTCATAATCTTTTTCCTGGAAAAAAATGCTTAAATTCCACATTTACATTCTTGCCAATTCAACAAGTATTTACTGATGGCTTATTAAGTTCAAGATACCCAGCTAGGCGCTAAAAGTTTTCATAAAATAGCTGAGTCAGTCACTACCTATAACTTGGTGGGGGAGACAGATATAAAGCTAGTGAACTAGATTATAAATAATTTAAATGACCATACCAATAAAATATTTGTTGCTTATCTTTTGGGGATAAATAAAAGATAGTAAATAGGCACCTACCATGAACTACAGATCAGAGTTCAATCATTGGCAATGACTGCTGGGCTGTATAACTTCAGGGACAGTACTCATATCATGCTCTATGGAAATAATAGCTCTTAGGCAATACACAGGTCAGTGGTCTTGCATCTAACTACCATTATGCTTGCTATACTTGAGAAAATTTGGGGAATTTATGAACAAACACAGAGCTCATTCTGCTTCCAAGGATCCCCTAGTTTGTATGTAGACATTTGTACATAGACACATACAAACTACTCTTATCTTGATAGTAAGTGGTAAGTACCAAAGGGGGGTATAGACAAACTTCAGCAGGAATTCTGATGATCATTTCTATTTAAAAGTTCAGGAAATACATTGGCCACATGAAGGCAAAGGGAGAAGTCATTTTAGAGAGAGAAGTCATTTTAGAGAGAGAGAAACAAGCACATGACTTAAGGAACAGGCTCTTTCCCCCTTTTTATTGACTTTATTTGTATAACACTGGTTAACAAAATTATACAGGTTTCAAGTGCACAACACATCATCTTTATACTGCAGTGTGTGTTCACCACCCCTAGTCAAGTCTCCTTTTGTCACAATTTATCCCCCCATATCCTCCTCCACCACCACTCTTCCCCGGCAATCAACACACTATTATCTGTGTCCATGAGTTTTTTTCTCTGTTTTGCTCAGTCCCTTTAGTCCAATCCCCCAACAGCTATCTTCCTATTCTCTGTTAATCTGTCTCTGTTTTGCTTGTTACTTTACCTTGTTCATTAGGTTCCACTTCATTTTGTTAATTAGATTCCACATATGAGTGAAATCATATGGTACTTGTCTTTCTCTGAGTGGCTTATTTCACTTAGCATAATGCTCTCCTAGGCCATCTGTGCTGTCACAAAGGGTAAAATGTCCTTCTTTTTATGGCCAAGTATTATTCCATTATGTAAATGTATCACAACTTTTTTATCCACTCATCCACTCATGGCCTCGGGCTGCTTCCAAATCTTCTCTATTAGAAATAATGCTGCAACGAATATAGAGGTTCATATATTCTTCTGAGTTATTGTTTCTAGTTTCTTCAGAAAAATTCCCCAAAGTGGAATCTCTGAATCATAAGGCAGTTTCATTTTTAATTTTTCAAGGTAACTTCATACTGCTTTCCACAGTGACTGCACCAATCTATATTCCCACCAAGAGTTCATGATGATTCCCTTTTCTTCACATCTCACCAACACTGGTTGTTTGTTGATTGATTGATGATAGCCATTCTGATATGTGTGAGGTGATATCCCATTACAGTTTTAAAACAGGCTTAAATGTGTGAGGCAGTCAGTAAAAGAGAACAGAAATGGTGACACTTAAAGAAAACTGAAGAATTTTTGCCTCACCTACTAACAACAGAGTATGGGCTATCAAATTGAGACTATTTGACTTAAATATAGACATGAATGTGGTAAACTGTGTAATGGGAAGAGGGTCAATTTGATGTGGCTAGAACTCAACAGGCAAGAAAAAGAGTATGGGGATAGACACATAGTTGAGCTGGAGGGTGTTCAAAAAAAATAGTGAGACACTCTAACTTGATGGCCTGGATGACTGGTTATAGGATACAGGATGTAGGTAACCAGGGAATGGGGGTCTGGAGATGTGGAGGTGCCTGCAGTGCATATAATCTCAAACTCAGTCATATCATGTGCTTATTGCCAAGAGAAATGTTTGGGATTATGATTAAGTCTCTGTGGAGGACTATACTTTTCAAATAGTGACCTATTCATTGTCTACTTTGACCTCTACAACATTTATTCAGAATATACTAAGTGTCAGTTCTTGGAGTTAAATGAGATTAAAATGAGAGTACCTTTACTTACCTAATGTGGGATAAAGGTGCAAATTTCACTAACTAGACAACAAGGCCCATGTTCATAAAATACTGAAATGTAGATATAAAACAAGGTTGATAAAACCAGTAAGTGAGTTGATTATTTCTGATTAGAGAGATTATGAGAGTCTCCAGCTAGTGAAAGATAAAGTGCAAAATGTGTTCTGCGTGTCTTAGTTTGTGCAGTCTGTGTGTCTGTGTGTCTTAGTTTGTGCAGTATGAGCCTCTCACTTTGTGGATATGAGTTAGTTGAGTGGAGTGCCTCCTAAGTAGATTGTCTGCAGTGATGTGAGCTTAATTTTGGTCTCTTTTGTCTAGCAAAGTTATTCTTTGTGTTTAGGAAAGACATATAATTTACCTGTAGATTAAAAAAACAGTTCTTACTTCACTGTGTTTACTTACCATCCTTCCAAGAAGCTGAAAGCTCTTAAAGGATATTATTCAAGCTGTTTCTCACCACACCCTCTTAAAGAGGTAGAAAGAGAGCAAGTACTCTAACATCTCAGTTTTGTACCTCTGTGGCACAGAAGAGTGAATCAGAAATTAAATTAGGAATAAAACTCACATATAAGATTTGTTTTGGAATTAGGTACTCTTTCTTTCAATGGATGTCACTGCCTCCTTTATTCCAAATTAGAACTAGGTGATTTTATAAAATACAGCTTTTAAAAATAGCCCTGTCTTTTAGATGTCTGAGTTAGATATCAAGATAATTTTTCTAGAAACTAAACTCAAGTGGATCATCATGGATTTAGTGATTTTGGCTGCCCTAGATGAAAGGAATCAGCACAAACTATCTCTGTTATGGAATTAAGTAGATACATCCCCCTTCCCATTTAACCAGGCTGTTTTATTCTTCTTTTACTAATAGCCTGTTTAGAAAAAGAGATAACTCAGCTACTGAAATTGATTGGATAGAAGGAAAATTAAGAAGGATATGAAGGAGAGGAAAATCTATTTTGTGAATTATTGATACTGGGAAACAAGTGTATTCCAGTACACTCTCTTTTTTTCTTGACTTTCAAGAATGGACACGTCACATGTAAAATTAAGCTCTTAGGAGGTCCTCGGCATAGGAAGGAAATTTAGTGTTTTAAATTTTTAAATTTTATATCTTTACTATTCCTTGCATTTTGAAAAACCATCAAACTTTAGCAGTCATGAAATTTAATTGAAAAACTCTGGCCTGGGAGTCAGGCACCTTGGCTTCTAATCCTTGTCACTAATTGGCTTTCGGTTGATGGACAAATAACTTCCCCCACTGGCCACTAGTTTTTTTTTATGTGTAAAACATGAAATCTGACTAAGTGATTACTCAGTTCTCCCATCCTCTGCGATAGGTAAATCACCAACCCCTTGCTTCTGATTGCAGTCTTGCTAGGACTCCTCTTGTGTCTTAGTGTGGTCTGATAGAACATAAGCAGGCTTGCATTTTCCAGAGCCACTTGTGAAAACTCATATACACCCATGTGTCCTACTTAAAACGTATAATAAAACTTGTTCGAAATAATAGCTATGTGGCATGGAACCTAAAGAGTTTGCCACTATCTTCCTTTTCTTTCTATTCTCTAGGGCAAGGATGCTGGCGAGATTTGCAAAAATTAGAACACAAAAGCAACATTTTTATATCTGAGAAAATGAATGCTTCCCAATCAGTGCTTTTTGTGGAGGCGAGGTGGGCGGTGAGGGATTGCACTCATAAAGATTAGTCATAAATGTGAATACTGTCTGGAGCTGGTGAAAGGAGTAACTAACTCCTTCTGCTACTCTCCCACTCCCTCTTCTAATGTGCAGCCTCTCTATCTTCTTTGCAAGGCCCGGAGGCAGTGTTCCTTCCAAACAACTACTTGCCTAACCAGTTCATTGGAATGTCTTTCTACAGACGGTCTCCTCATTCAGATTTCTTCTGAAAATGAACCTCTCTGAAAGCATAAATCACTTACACACACAGACACACACACAGCTAAATGTTGCACACACAAATCTCTTCTTTCGTTTAAAACAATACACAAGCAAACTTATATATCCCACCTTGAAATAACAACAACAACAACAAAGTAATTAGGACAACAGTTACTTTGGTCCTTTTAAAGAGAAGACATTTATTTGTCTTGGTTGCATTTGTTCTTTGGGGTGATAGGAATTAAACTCTCTTGAAGTAATCTTTCCCGCTTATCACACACACACCTCCTTGATCCCTTATCTCACAGCCTAAGGGTGATGTTATGAAAATATTACATTTATGTTGTCTCGGCATATTTTGAAATTAACAAATAATAAAATATGAAGCCAGAGATATAAACTACAGATTGACACAAATCTTGTCAAATAACAAATCTTGCCTCCATAAAAACATTTATAAAGGTCTTAATCTGGGAGAGAAATTTAATACTTATAGAATAATGTACTTAATTTTTTTCATTTTATAATAGTGTCTCAGGCAATAACCATAGTGTCTGTGAGATGTTTGTTTTTTTGTTTTTGGTTTTCTGACCCAGTTGCTTAGCTAGTCCTACCAAAAACTCAGAGTGGTAATGATTCCCATAAGGCTTTCTTATTCTGATTGTGTACCGTTCCTACCTAAATAGGGATAATTTGTGACTTGAGTTCAGTGGGGAAAACAAAAAAGAGTAAAAGAGCCAATCTCTGAGTTCATGCATGAGAAATGAGATACCTAGTGTAGAAGTTGAATTTCTTGCTATATCTGGTGTAAGTCTAAATAGTGAAGAATAAAATATGCACTTTTTTGGCTGGTTTTGTTTTTGAGGGAATTCCCAGAATCATTTGAGGTTTGGCAAAATTAAAGTTTGGTTTTAATTTCTATTTCCTCTTCTGTAACAGTATGATGAAACTAATCTTATTCAGCTATCTAGGAGTTAGCTAAAGAGTAGCTCATGGTTGGAAAACCATGGGCCTTAATTTTTACTCTGTAGAGTCTAGGGAACTAACTCGTCTCATAGCCAATAGAAAGAATCCATTAACTTATAACTGAGTTACAAGAGAAAAAAATGTATCGGTTGAAATATCCCTATAGATTGTAAAGTCTATACACAAATAGATTGTTGCACAGAGAAGAGGATCTAACTCCTAACTTAGAAGTCTGGGAACTTAATTTCTGATTCTGAATTCTATACCATTTATCCATGTGACCTGACATCATGTGTCACAACCCTCTCTAGTTTCAGTTTCCTTACTTACAGAATAATCTAGACAATTAATATGAAAACTACACACACACACACACACACACACACACACACACTTAGGTATCAAGAGTTTTCTAGAACAACCCATAAGAGTGAATTCTTATGTAGTATGCCAACACATAAAACAAATCAAGTAGTATTATATTAGAAATTTATTTAAAGGGCTCAGTACTTTAGACTCTGTGTTCTAAAATCATGGGTACTGAATAACTAAACCTCTCCAAGCTTTAGGGTTTTATTTTTTTTCCTTTTTTAGAATGGGGTAATAGGGTGACTATGAAAACTAAATGAGATAGTAAAAATAAGGAGATTATCCCAATAGTGAAGCTTCATAAGTGTTGACTTTTTAAAATATTATTTTTATTAGGTCAATTATGAAACAGGAAGGGTTGTTTTAAAGAAACGCAACATAAGGGTTGGTTTTGTATAGAAGTTACAGTGTTTTATAACCAATCAATGTGGTGTGTGTGTCTCTCTCCTTCCCCTCCACCCCTTTACTCTCTCTCTATAAATACATGGAAAACATATCCTTATGTGAGAATTTAAAAAAAAGAAAAAAAAAAGAAGTTACAGTGTTTTACCAGGCTCAGAATCCAGAATGTTTTATTATGGTAATGGTGGTATTTTAATTATTGTGTGATTTTTAAAAAAAATCTTTAATCACAAACATTATAAGTAGTTATAAGTTATTTTGTTTTACATAGTCTTTGTAATCTCTGAATAATTGTTTGTTAAACTACTCCAAAATCCTGAAAGACCAACAGTAAAATTGAGAAGAAAAGTTAAAGATCTACTATCAAACAATTGCTTTAATTTCTTATCAAAAAACAATTAACAATTCTGACCCAAAATATCCCAAACTTATCATGTGCACTAAAACTACCTTTGATATAATAACACCTACTGTGCAGTAAAGGTTGACTTATTGTATGGTTGACATTAGGTTGTGACAAGGGCATGTACTGAAAAATTTTTGGTAGTGCCATATGGATGCCCTAATGGGAATTCATGTGTATATGCAAGTGCATGTAATTGATAAAGTGCGGGCCTGAACAACAACAACAAAAATGTAGGATGTACAATTTCCTACTCAATGATGATGTTTTATAAGGAGTACTGGTATGGGCACAGAGGTGGCCAGAGAAGCTTCATTCCACTGTCAGCACAAAAGTAAGTTAATTTTTCTGCAGAGCCCTGTTCTAAGCCCACGACTACCATTTAACGAGGGCAAGTTACTTCAGCTCCCTATTTTTTCCTTCAGTTGTAAAATGTGGATCCTAATGGTAACTTCCTCATAGGCTAATGTGAATATTAAATCATATCATGTAAAGAAAGCAGTAGCAATCATGCCTAAACTTAAGAAGTGTTTAACCAATGTTTGCTATTGTTGTTTTCTTATTCTGTTTGTTCATGTGTGTATTTTTTAAATGTTTAATTTGGAAAGTACTACAATTTCTATCAGCCTCACACACTGATTCCTTGCAATGATCAAGTTACAGCAATTTATTGTGGCTAAAAAAAGTAAAATTTTATTTTCTTAAACTAGAGGCCTGGTACACAAAATTCATGCATGGGTTGGGTCCCTAAGCCTGCCTGGCAATCAGGGCCAATCAGGGCCTTCCTTCCTCTGTCTGCTGGCTGCCGGCCAGGACCTTCCTTCATTTCACACCACCCCTCGGTGGTTACCGCACATCATAGTGGACAAACTCTTGGTTGGTCGAACTCCTCCCAGTTGGTTGAACTCCTCCCAGTTGGTTGAACTCTTGAGGGGACAATTTGCATATTAGCCTTTTATTTTATAGGATGTTATCTCTAGTCAATGCCCTTGACAATGTTATGAATTTTGTTATCTATGTGTGTGTGTGTGTGTGTGTTTGTTTGTTATGATTTATGTCTAACAAACCAAATCTATTAGCTATTTGGATTAGAGATTGTATCTTTAGTGGATGTAAGACCTATGGTGGTCCTTCTTTGGTATTCTTGCACTTAGTTGATATTAATTTTAGCTATAATATTTAGTTTAGAATTAATAAAATAGAATAATATTTACTCTGCTTCTGAGTAAATATATGATATAATAAACTAGAGGCCCAGTGCACAAAATTCATGTACTTGGGGAGGAGTCCCTCAGCCCGACCTACACCATCTCACAGTCCAGGAGCCCTCAAGGGATGTCTGACTGATGGCTTATGTACCGTGGGGAGGGGCCCTATTCCGTCAGTCAGACATCTTTAGCGTTGCCACGGAGGTGGGAGAGGTTCCCACCTCTGCTGCTGCACTCACCAGCTGTGAGCCCGGGTCAAGCTTTTGGCTGAGCATCGCTTCCCCTGTGGGAGAGCACTGACCACTAGAGGCAGTTTGTGCATTGAGTGTTTGCCTCATGGTGGTCAGTGCATGACATAGAGACCAGTTGTTCCTTCATTTGGTTAATTTGCATATTAGCCTTTTATTATATAGGATAAGTATGCATTAGAGATGGTTTATATGCACTGTCAAGGATGCATCAAAAGAGAAATAATTTTTTAAAAATATATTTTATTGGTTTTTTTACAGAAAGGAAAGGAGAGGGATAGAGAGTTAGAAACATCAATGAGAGAGAAACATCAATCACCTGCCTCCTGCACTACCCCTACTAGGAATGTGCCCACAACCAAGGTACATGCCCTTGACTGGAATCGAACCTGGAACCCTTCAGTCCACAGACCGATGCTCTATCCACTGAGCTAAACCAGTCAGTTTGAGAAATAAAATTTTTAAATGACTAAACCCATTTAGATATTCAAGCATGCTATCCTTCAAAGGCCAGCTTGGGCAATTCAGTTGCTGGACCTTCTCCCCATCACTCTTCTTCAATGAAAGCTTATCAGGAGTATAAGGAAATGTGTCCTTATTTTAATGCTAATTTTTTTTGTAAATTAGAATTATCCAATTTGATCACTCATTTTATACAGTAATTGTGGTAGTGTTGAATACAATTTTTGGTTAATTTTTTTAAAGGACATGGGACTTTTGTGTATGCATTTAAGCATAACCAATGGACACAAAACATGGGGGGGTAGGGGAGGCGGGGGAAAGGGCAGGGGGAAAAAGAGATATATGTACTAATCTTTGTAAAGCTTTATGTAATAATAATTTTTTAAAAATTAAAAAAAATTAAAAAAAAGGCTGAAAATTTGTCACCATAAATTATATTTCAATAATGAGTCACAAACTGATTTGTAAATTACAACAGATTGTTCACCAAGCTTGAAGCTCTATGAAAGCAGGAATCATATTTTGTTTTCTGTAAAACACGTTGCAAAGCTGGGTGTCAGTGCTCAGCAAATGTATTATAAATGGTTTAGAGGTACAGCAGGCTCATCTCTTTAAATTGTTAACTCCTCAAGGAATCTGAGTCTTCTGAGTGCCCACCAAATCTAAAGGGCACTACATAATAAGTGGTCCTTAATTTTATATTAATTTAAAATCAGATCAGTTCTAAATTTGGAGGTATCATGCTACCTAATATCAAACTATACTATAAGGCTATAGTAATCAAAACAGAGTAGAGAGCTTAGAAATAGGTCTGTTCCAATATGGTCAATTATTCTATGACAAAGGAGGCAAGAATATACAATGGGGTAAAGACCATCTCTTCAATAAATGGTTTTGGGAAAAGTATTGCGATACATGCAAACACAAAACAAACAAGCAAGCCAATAAAAAACTAGACCATTTTCTTACACCATATACATGAATAAATGCAAATGGATTAAAGACTTAAATGTAAATTTAAGGCATAATACTCTCAAATCATAAAACTCCTAGAAAAACACATAGGCAGTAAACCCTTTGACATTGCTCTTAGTAACATTTTTTGAATACATCTCCTTGGGCAAGGGAAACAAAAGGAAAAATAAACAAATGGGACTACATCAAACTAAAATGTTTTTGCACACAAAGGAACCTATCAACAAAACAAAAAGAAAACCTGCTAAATAGGTGAAGGCATTTACCAATGATACTCAAAATGTATAAACATCCCATACAAGATAACATAAAAAAAAACACTCATTAAAAATGGGCAGAGGACCTGAAATAGACACTTCTAAGGAAAAAAAAGACATATAGTCAATAGACATATGCAAAGATAATCTATGTTACTAATCATCAGAGAAATGCAAATTAAAACCACAATGAGATCACCTTTCAGAATGGCTATCATCAATAAATCGGCAAACAACAAGTGTTGGTAAGGATGTGGAGAAATGGAAACCCTCATGCACTCTTGGTGGGATTACAAATCGGTGTGGCCACTATGGAAAACAGTATGGATGTTCCTAAAAATGTTAAAAATAGAATTACCGTATGACCCAGCAATTTCCTTACTGGGTATTTACCCCCCCCAAAATCCAAAAAGACTAATTTAAAAAGATATATGCATCCCTATGTTCATTGCAATATTATTTCTAATAGCAAAGATATGAAGGCAACCTAAGTGTCTATCAACAGATCATTAAATAAAGAAGATGAGGTACCTATATACAATGAAATATTACTTGGCCACGAACAAGACCAAAAACCATTTGCAAAAACATGGATGGACCTAGAGGTTACATGCTAAGTGAAATAAGTCAGACAGAGAAAGACAAAAACCATATGATTTCATTTATATGGGGAATCTAGAAAAAAATAAACAAACAAATAAAATAGAAACAGAACCAGAGATACCAAGAACAAACTGGTCATTGCCAGATGTGAGAAGTGTGGGGGACTGGTTGAAAAGGGTAAAGGGATTAAGAAGTACAAATAGCAGTCACAAAATTGTCAGGGATGTAAAGTACAGTATAGGGAATCCTCTATAATGAAGAAGGAATATGCAAATTGACCATCACTCCAGTCAATCTGCACCCACAGCTGAGGTTAAGTTCCCATAATGAGCCTTAAGGAGCAATCAGCAGGGACCTGAGGCTGCGCACCCACTCACCTCCTACATGGGGTTTGACAGGGGACCTCAGGTTGTGCCTTCCACCCACAGGGCTTGACAGGAGACCTCAGGCTGCTCCCCCCGCCCTGGCACTAGGCCAGAGAAACTCAGTCTGTACCCTCTTCCCTGGTGCCAGGCTGGGGGGCCTCAGGCCATGCCCTCTGCCCTGGCCCCAGGCCAGGGGACCTGAGGCTGTGCCCCCCACCCAGTGGGACTTGACGGGGGCCCTCAAGGTGTGCCCTCGGCCCTGGTGCTGGGCCAGGGGGCCTCAGGCCATACCCCCCACCCCAGCACCAGGCCAGGAGACCTCAGGCTGTGCCCCCTGCCCCAGCACCAGGCTGGGGGATCACAGGCCACTCCCTCCATCCAGCAGGGCTTGATGGGGGACCTCAGGCCATGCCCCCCTGCCCTGGCACCCAGGGGACCTGAGGCTGCACCCCCACACCTGGCAGGGCTTGACAGGGTGGGACCGGCCGGGTCTGGATCTAGCCTAATGAAGAGGGGGCTGTCCAGGTTTGGGTCTTGAGTGATTTTGAGGTGCACATGGGTGGTTGAAGACTTGACTCTGGGTTCCATGGTGCACCCCAGACTCCAATAGGAGGAAGATTTTCATATACGTTTTACTAATTTTCTTTAATCTCTGACACTTCTATTATAGAGAAAGGGCAAATAGCAATATTAAAATATTTCCTCTAACTAATCCCCTTTTAATGTGCACGAATTTCGTGCACTGGGCCACTAGTATAGTCAATAATATTGTAACAACTACTTATGGTGCCAAGTGGGTGCTCAACTTATTGGGGAGATCACTTCATATATTCTGTAAATGTTTAACCACTGTGCTGCATATTTAAAACTAATATAATATTTAATGTTAACTATAATTGAAGAAAAAAGAAAATACTCTTAGCTTCATAGCTGCTAACTATTTTTCCTCTTTATTCCCCCTCTTATCCACATTGGTTCCTAGCCTCCCCTTGGCTCCAGCCAATATTTCCTTAACATAGGTTTTTTTTATTTTTAATACTGTTTTCCCTGCCTAGAATTACTTTCCTTTTCTTCCTTCACCTAGGAGGGGTTTTCTTAATTTGTTTTTTTAATTAACATAATTTTATTTTTTTAATATATTTTATTGAATTTTTACAGAGAGGAAGGGAGAGGGATAGAGAGTTAGAAACATCAATGAGAGAGAAACATTGACCAGCTGCCTCCTGCACACACCCTACTGGGGATGTGCCCGCAAACAAGGTACATGCCCTTGACTGGAATCAAACCTGGGACCCTTCAGTCTGAAGGCCTATGCTCTATCCACTGAGCCAAACCAGTTAGGGCACGCCTAGGGGGTTTTAAAGACATATATATTTTTTTGCTTAGACTACTTGACATTTATTATATAAATTAATTTTTATTTTGTATAAGCTTTCGGGGGGGAAAGTTTTATATCAGGTTATTTTCAGAGTCAAAAGTATGGACTTAAAATTTCAGAGCTGACAAAAATCATTTATAAATTCAATAATAATGGAGACAGAGAAATCTTTTCCCTAATATTTTTTCCTGAAACAAAAACTAGATACTTCCATCTTCATTCAATCCATAGAGGAAATAGAAAGAGCTTCAATAATTTTTTTTTTCTCCCTAATGCCATGGCTGGTATGTAATTAGAACACAAAAGACTATGACCCAAAAGAAGAAAATATTACTCTTATGACTAAAAATTAATTGATGTTGTCTATGATTCAGAATAAATAAAAATAAAGATTACATGTTAAATGTTTTAAAATATAAAATTGGGCCAGTTCTATTTTGCCATTGTTTTGATGTAAATTTTGAAAACTAGACACAATCCCTCCACCAATTTCTTGGCCGTCCTTGTTGGATTTTTGCTATTTCTTTATGTTAACCTATTGCTTTTTGTGGTTCATCTGGAATGTCTAAATATTCCCTAAAAATGCTTCTTTGACCTCTATTAAGCAATTTGCAATAGAATTAAGCAACAGAAGTTTGGGCATTTGGAGAATTATCAAAAAGGATTGTGCCTACAAGGCATTTCTCTTTTTCTTTGAAGAACATTTTTCTCTGAGTTTATGCAGATTTGAAGAGGCAAATCCAATTATTCTCTAAAGATTATTGGGCAGGGCAAAGCATATAGAGAAGAAAATGTGGCACATTTTATCTGGAAATTAATCAGTCACTTTCAGTGTACAAATCAGGTTCTATGTCAGAGACTTTCATTTGAATCAAAGTAAATGGCAGTAAGGGTTTAGAAAATGGTGCTTATTCATCAAAAAACAAACAAATAAATAAAATATCTTATGTTTGAGTAATGTTCTGCAGTTTGAAGTTATTTCACATCTATTATCATCCTTGATCTTCACAACCACATGCAATATATATTTCATGCCATTCTAAGTACATTAACTCTTTGGACTTTTTAGTGTAATTAAATATTATTAAAAGCCATTTAACTTCATTAGTGTTCAAGGTAGAATGTATGACTAAATACAAGATTCCCATACTTTTTCATACTGTTAAACAATTGAAAATATGGTTCTCGTTATGGAGCTCCAAGTTAAAATAATAGTATCTCAAAGATGCATGTTATTTAATATTGTTTCATATGCTACCTACAGGCGACATTTTAAATAAAGCTACCATGAAAGGTATTTTCATCATTGCTTACCTGAATGGCCTTGAAGGGAAACCTTACATTCTTTTTAATAATATTACGAACTCATTTTTAGTCCTCCTGAGTTGAATATTTGGGCATACTCAATAGTATCAATACTACTAAGGATTGAATAGGGTTTGTTTGGTTGTTTGCTTAGTTATCAGAGAGTGAGATCTTGGTTATCATTCAACTAAAGCATAAAATGTCTGGGCAGTGTCTGTTAGTGTTGATCAATAGGTCATTTCTCCTCAACATTGAACAAATTCATTGATTGATTCACTTCTTAAAATATGTTGAAACATTTCTCTGTACAAGACCCTCTTTTAATATTTGTATGCCCATCTTACTGGTTTTAGTTGGGATGTTATCTTCAGTAGGATTTTGTAGTATATCAGAAACTTTGTTTGTCAAGCATGGCGGAATGATAAATTGTACTTCTATTTATATGGCTAATTGTAAGGGTTTGGAAACATTCCTTTGATGTACTAAGAGCTGCTAATGAAGACAGTTAAATAAACAAACCTTAATAATGAATCTATGAGTTCATACAGACATAGTCTGCTAATGTGCTTCTTGTTCCTGGCCCAAACTTTTATGTCTCCCTTCCCAAGTGCAACATCTATTTTGAAATTATTGGAAAGCCAGCTTTTTATTCAGAACACAACACTATACTCCCTCACTTAATATACAGTGCTTTGTTTTATTTTACCAATATGGAAACTGAAGCTCAGAGAAATGAAATGATAAACCCTAAATTACTCAGCCAGTTGGTCAAAGAGCCAGTCTAGAATCCAGGTTTCCTAATGGTATCCACAATGCTATGATGCTTCCTTTAAAAAAATTAAATACATAGATAATATCTCTTGAGATGCACTCTATATTTCATCAATTAATATATACCAATTTGAGACTATTAAACCTGTCTTTGACAGGTTTGTTAAATAGTTGTCTCACACTGTCATTTTGCCTAATGCAGCTCTTACTAAGTTGGAGAAAGTATCAAAACTTTCCCTCTAATGTGTTTGGTGCTTACTCAATGCCAAGTTTAGTGCCTAGACTATCATGTTTGATGGAAAGGTAGATTGAATTTCTGTTTCATTTTCAAGAATTGTGCTCTAAGAGCAGGGCACCCTAACCCCCAGACAAGCTTGTCCTGCAGACGTGGTTGTGTAATGAATTAGTCTTGCACGAGTCTGTGGCTTCTGGAGGGCTAAGCAGGGAATCAAATCCTCCCTTTGTAGTGAGACAAGCTGCCAGAGAAGTGATTGATATTGCTACAGAAGTAGGACTTCAAGGAAGAAATAAGAAGATAAGTGGGGTAATAAGCAGATAATACTACTACTTTTCACTTAGTGTCTTTTATCTGAGCATCTGAAGGCAGCTGTATCCTCACACATCAAGGCCTCTCAGTGTAAAGAGACAATGGGGTCTCTACTTTTACTCAGTGGCCTCTTCCACAATAAATAAATCAGTGAAAAGATTCCTAAAGAAAAAAAACAAAACAGTGTTAAATATTTTTTATCCATTCTCTGGGAAGCTAAACAACCAGGATATGAAGCAATCCCTCTAAAAATTATCTTGATCTTAGTGCAATGTTCTGTAATGCACTTCCCCTATAATATTTGGATCTGATAAAAAGAAACTCCTACTGTACCAACTAAGGCATTTACTGTATTTTTAAAACCCTTCTGATCGTGTCAGGCTCACTCACTCCCTGTGAGTAATTCTCATTCTTGCATTTATTTTACTCCTTAAAAATGTCCCTTGTAAATCTTATTTTAGGTCAAAGTCTTTGGACAGTAAATCTTTCAGACAGCTTCAGGCCATTATGACTTCAAGGAACTATGGTGAAGTGAAGCTGTCATTTAATAAAGTTGATGGATCAAGTTAGAAATCTCTTTAGTATGCCTTCATTAATTTTGTACACATCTTGTTAAGTCAGACAAAGAGGCTAAGTTGCCAAGTCAAAATTATTTCCTTTTAGCAGACCATGACTCAAAATTCAGAAGCCAACTCCTAAGAGAGTTAGAGACAATACTGGCTGTCACATGATTTTGGGGTAACTTTGTCCCTTATTTTAAAAAAGCTATAATAATATTTCTAGGCATTAAAGTGCTAAATATAAATACTAAGGAACATTTTAAAAACACTGTTGAATCCTCCTCTTCATCTCTGCCCTTTTGTTGTTGTTGTCACTTTAACTATGTTGTGTATATTTATATGAGTTTGAGGGCATGTGCTATTTATTTTTTCTTTAATTATAGAAACATTAAGGTTAGGAGAGATCTTAAAGGTCAGATGAGTCTGGTCTTTAGTTCCATCATTATAATATGTAAGCAACTAGCATACCTTAAGGAAAAAGAACAGAGATTCACACAATCTGTATTTCCCTAAAGGTCATAAAAATATCACTGGATACATAAAATAAAAATAAAAAGCACCACTGATTCATGGCTAGATGTTCCAGGTTTTATTGTTTGACTAAAGACAAATTTGCTTTCTTTTAACGAACAGCATTTCCTTTAAAACACATTTCATACTTGGCAGAAGATGAAAAAGAACTTTGTATACTTAATAGTGCCTCTGCAGCCATCTTTCAATGTGACCAAATTCTTTTGTGAGTGGATGGTTTTCTAGTTGAGATAATGGAAGAAAGAAATTGTGTGTGTTTGGGGGGAATTGATTTGATAAAGAGAACACAGAGATACTGCATGTATCGCCATTTTGGAAATTTCAGTATACTAATGGTTATTCTAATCACCTCTGTTTTTACTTTCCCCTTTATAGTTTATAAAGCACTTTATATCATTTGACAATCCTTAATTACCTTGGACATGAGATGATGTAGTTGGTGGTATCCACATGTAATAAAAGTGGAAAACACAGTTTTAGTTTTGCTCCAGCCCACAGACTTAGCAACTATCAGAACAAGACTTTAAAGCAGCCCAATTAACTTAATGCCACTGCTCTCCAAGCCAATTTCAAAGTGCTTTTAAAATATAGCATTAGATATAACACATAAGCCTGTTATTATACCAAGTGCTATACAAAACTTTAGTAAATCTTGTCATCAAATATATCTCAAGACCCAGGTACAAGTCAACACCCTGTAGAAAATAAATTGAGTTAAAAACTACTTATAAATAAATCATTTGCCATGAACTGAGTCCACTCGATTTGACTTAATAGGCAGGTAAGTTTTTCAGGCTCTGAACTCGCTCCCCCACGTCAGTCTTATTGCCTTTTTTCCACTCCAAACCTAGAGGGTGGCTGCTCCTCTTGCTGGATTCTAAGTTCTGTCCTTAGGTATAAAGTAAGAATTACCTTCTACACAATTATAGAGATCCTAATGCCACTTTTTCCTCTGTTTCCACTTAGTTTTACCATGTTATTTGCTTAATTGTGCTTTGCTTCCAGGTTTTTGTGAAGTGCCCTCCAAGGTATTTGTCTACTTACTATACTTGTTTGAGTGTCTAAAGCATCTTGTCATCATTTTTTACTGATACCTAACTTTCCCTTTCTCATTTAACTCACTTTATATTTTACCTTTTAGAATGCCTAAATTTATAATGGAAAATACTTCCACCAGAGAGAAATAGAGGTTAGCATTTACTAATACCATACTGTGTTTATTAGAAAACCCATCCTAGCAGCCAAAATTTAAGAGATTTTAAAACAGAAATTGAGCTGGCTCATGAGATACAGTTCTGGAACCCTTACAAACAAGCCATGGTGACATGTATAAATGTGTATTTTTTTCTTAGTGAAATACAATTGATAATGTGATTCTTTCAAATAGGGATGCAATACTGAGAATGAGAAAAGTCGTTTCACATTCATAAAATAGTAGCAAAGCATCAGGACACTTATTTTCTACTTTTGGGGTTTATATTGTCTGTCTCTGAAATGAAAGTGTTTGATTACATGATTTATAAAGTTTCTTAATGGTATAATATTCTTTAGTTCTACTTTTGCTAGTGCTTAGAATTATTGCTTACATTATCATCACTATAAGCCAGGCATTCTCTTCCATCACTTACCTTTGCAAGACCACATTTTTTTTCTCAAAAAACAAATTGACAGAAACCTTTCTCCTATCTCTGCTATACTTACTGGGGCATAAGAAGAGAAAGCTACACTATTGTTATGGGTGTGTCTACTTACAGTCCTAGGAAATAATGGGAAAAGTATTTATGAGCCAATGCTGAATTAATTGCTAACTGCTGAGACTCATGGAGGTGCAATGATGAAGAAATGGGACCTTGTCTTTGAGTTTTTAAAATGTCTGAGAATAGGGGCCAGCCCCTTCTGTGGCAGAGTTCTCTGAGGTTCTGAATCTAAATGTAAATGTCAGCCCCAGGTGGACAGAACATGGAACTTTCCAATTAACCTTGCAGGTCAGTCTTTAAGGAAACAAGGACAGAGCATCCAGCAGTTCACAAAGGCGTCTGTGCATTATTTGCTGAAGGTCAGAGGTCAAACCCTGTTGTGACAGTCAGGTGGCCTTGGGAGGCACATCTCTCTGGGAAGGAAGAGACAGAGAAGAGCAGATGACATTGATCTTTGGTGACAACAAGGACAGAAGACAGTCCTTCGAATTCTAGGGCATTTTCTACCTTCTTTCAGTTCACAGGAAGATTTTCTATTTTTAACCCAAGGAGTTAGAAAAATGGAACCATAGGAGATAAGAGGTGATCTAGCTCACTTCACTATCTTTAGGGAAGTTAAATAGTAAATTATAAAAGCTTAATTACCTTAAATATAAAAATATATAAAAAGAATTCAACTTCACCACATGCTAGTCTTATTCCATTATATATTTCCTACTTTATCTTCCATCCCCATGCCCTCTCATGCTCACCAAACTCCATATTCTTGTTCTGAATACATAACTTAATGTCTCTGTCTTTTGGTCCTGTTGTTTTATTTTAGGAATGTCTTCTTTCTCTTCCTCTTCTTTTCAAAATCCTCCTCAGCCAGAAAGACTCCTATGTCCTCACAGGAGATCTATCACTCTTTCTTTTTTGTTTCCATAACTTAACACTTAATTAGCATTTATTTTTTATATATTTAATCTTAATGGTAAATGTATTAGTTTTTTAAAATATATCTGTTCCACTAGATCTGGAAGTCTGAGAACAGATATTGAGTCTAATCCTTCATTAAATCTTACTGCAAGACCACATACAATAATATATAAAGTTAATATTGAAAATGAAATGTGTATGTATACAGATGTGTGAGTGAAAAGAAATGAAATGGTCTCTAACTGATGGTTTCTAATATCCCTTCTAGCATTAACATATCCCAAATGGGCCTATGATTTGACCTCAGAATAAAATGAAAACAACTAATTTTAAATCAATTACTATTTATGTAGGCCTTGACTTAATTTTTCTGTCTAAAGATTCCTCAGGAAGACAGAGGAGGTAAAACTTAAATTTTCAAATTTGCCCAATAAGATGAAACAATGAAATATTTTTTGACCTGCTCCTCTTTAGAGTAACAGTGGCAATCAAAGAGAATACTTACCTATTCTTCTAGGTATTGACCATGACTAAGATTTTATTATGGCTGCTAAACAAAAATTGTAAGAATGTGGACCATTGGAGGAATGAGTTTATAGAGAAGAAGCTAAATAGATCTTTTAAAGAGATGCTCAGACTGAAACACCTGTGCTCTGGTTTGGTCATAATCTTACTCATACATTCAAGACACACCACTCACACTGCCGTTGACTCAACCCTTTATCACTGTAGCTTAAACACCTTACCCTGCAGATACCTTGCATTACAAAACCTAGCGAATGAAAAGGAATTATTGAAGGAGACTGCATATTTGATTAAGATAAAAGTAGTAAACCCATTTCATTCACATAACAACTGAGTTGGCAAATAATTTCTCAGTTTTATTTTTCCTTTTGTTGGGGCCAGCTATGCCACTGTGTATATGTGTGTATGCTTATGTTCAGATTATTTATAATGTGTTCAGATTATTTGCCACATGTTCTTTCTATAATTTGAACACAACTGTACTTGTGTCCACCCAAAGAAATTATTTCTTTATTGTTATGAAGCTATCATACTTAGTTGGTGTTTTATTTTTTACTTTTAAGCAACATATATTTCAATCTTAAATCATATTTCCGTCATTACTGAAAATGATCAATCGTTTTCAGATGTAGCACTCATCTTGAGTCATTTCTTAAATTTCTTTATGATAACTGTTACAGAGTAGTCCAGTTAAAGATCCATGAAGATAAGGTTTTTGTTCTTGTTTTTCACAAAATCAAACCATGGCCTCCTTAGGCCAGAAGATCTGACTTAATCATTTAAGTCACAGAGGCACACCTACTTGATTGCACCACTTTTTAAATCAAGTTGTGAATCAGGCTTGGGAAGCTGGAACTAAGTCAGTTTATTGTGTCTGTAGAAAAAGGAAGCTCAGGAGATCAACATTAAGAAGAAAAAGCTACTAAAGGGGAGAGAATATCTTTGGGAGTCATTTGTGACCACAAGATCTCTTATTTCCCCTGCAGAGCATGCAAACAAATTGATTTGCTCCAGACAGAATTCCTCCCCATTGTTGGGGCAAGCATGGGAAAGGGTTATGTCTTCTGTGACAAGGCAACTTGTGTGGCACAGGAGAGCATGCAGCCCGAAGCATAGTTTATGAGTGAACTTGAATATAACATTTAACTCCGTTATAACCTGGTTTCTTTATCTGGGAATTGGGGGTAATGAGGCCATGCCTGTCTGCTTTACAGGCGGATCTAATGGATCAAAACAGAGTAATCACCTGGCAAACAGAATTTGAGTGCTGATTCTGCAAGCTTCCTAAGCTGCAGGAAGCACAGAACTAAATTGGGCATCACCCTTGCTCTCAAGCTCATACTTCAGTGTGGGGTTCATGAGAACAAACTTAAAAAGTAATGACATGGATCTATAATAATTCAGGTATTCCAGAATTGGGTGAAAATTTAAAGGCAAAAGCAACTGGCTGCCTAGGGAATATAAGAATAGGTCCACAGATGCTAGCACATAGCAAAAACCCAAATGTTGACTCAAATGGAAGTAACAAGTTATATGAGTTTTAAAGAACATATTTGAGTTTGCCTGTAGAGAAAATAGAGGAATTAGGGTTCACAAAGCCATAAAATTGTAAAATATATGTACTCCTAAGTTGCAATGCATGATACATTTCCGTATGCTCTTATTATTAGCTTTAATCTCCTGCAACCCTCTGCTCATTAATAGGAGCTTTTAAGTAATTGATTAAGACTTTTCTAGACAGAAATATAGAATATTTTTATTTATTTTTTAATATATATATTTTATTGAGTTCAGACAGGAATGGAGAGGGAGAGAGAGAGAGAGAGAGAGAGAGAGAGAGAGAGAGAGAGAGAGAGAAACATCAATGGTGAGAGAGAATCATTGATTGGCTGTCTCCTGCACGCCCCCTACTGGGGGACAAGCCTGCAACCCAGGCACCCAGGCATGTGCCTTGACTGGAAATTGAACCT
The DNA here is from genome assembly GCA_004026665.1 of Murina feae. Classification (NCBI taxonomy): domain Eukaryota; kingdom Metazoa; phylum Chordata; class Mammalia; order Chiroptera; family Vespertilionidae; genus Murina; species Murina feae. The sequence goes on along the minus strand of PVJC01000057.1, from coordinate 144,253 downwards.
GGGACCCATCAGTCCCTAGGCCAATGCTCTATCCACTGAGCCAAACCAGCTAGGGCCAGAATATTTTTAAACCAGAACCGTTCATGGGGTTCTTACCAGAACATTGGCATGTGCACTTTGAGTTGGATTTGGTTTTACATTTTGAAACATCCCAGGGATGCTACTCTTTTCTCTCTACTCAGTACAAAAATGACACCAGGAAGCTACTTATTTTGATGTATTGTTATTATTATTAATTTATATTTATTTTATTTTTAAATTGCTGTTTACATTCAATATTATTTCTACTAGTTTCACGTATACAGCAAAGTGATTAGACAATCATATACTTTAGAAAGTGATCACCCTGGTATTTTCAGTACCCAACTTGTACCATACATATTTATTACAATACTAGGGGTCCAGTGCACAAAAATTTGTGCACTTTGGCGGGGGGTGTCCCTCAACCCGGCCTGTGCCCTCTCACAGTCTGAGACCTCTTGGAGGATGTCCACTTGCTGACGTGCCTGGCCAGCCTGGGTGAGGGGCTGATGGCTGTTTGTAGGCTGGCCAAGCCCCCCAGTAGGAACCCTCACCCCATGGGGGTGTGGCCAGCCTGGGTGAGGGGCTGAGGGCCGTTTTCAGGCTTCCCACAGCTTCCATTGACCCAACGTCCCAGCGAGGCTGGCTGTAATTAGGTTTCTGGGGTTTATTTATCTTCTATAATTGAAACTTTGTTGCCTTGAGTGGAGGTCTAGTCAGGCAATGAAGCCTCCTGTTTGCTTCATCTCTGTGGCTTCTATAATTGAAACATTGTTGCCTTGAGCAGAGGCCCGGCCAGCCTAGGCAGGCAGTTTCAACTCCATCCCTGGTGCAACAGAAGCCTCCTATTGCTCCAGTTCCGTGGCTGCCGCCCAATATCTTGGCTCAATTAATTTTCATACAGCCAGTCTGATTGGCTGGTGGGTGTGGCTTGGCTGGTGGGCATGGCCTAGGTGTCTTGGAATTATGGTTAATTTGCATATTTCTCTTTTATTAGATTATATTATTGATTATATTTCCTGTATATGCTGCACTTCACATCCCTGTGACTACTTTATAACTCCCAATCTTTTCTTGTCAATCCCTTCATCTTTTCACCCAGCCCCCAAACTGCCTTTCCCTCTGGCAATCATCAGTGTGTTCTCTGTATCTATGTCTATTTCTGTTTTGCTTGTTTGTTTATATTGTTCTTTAGATTCCATGTGTAAGTGAAATCATAAGGTATTTTCTTTCTCTGAGTTATTTCACTTAACATATACCCTACAGGTTCATTCATGCTATTGCAAATGGTAAATTTCATTTTTATGGCCAAGTAATATTCCTTTGAGTATATATACAGAGCTTTTTTATCCACTTGTCTATTGATAGCCACTTTGGTTGCTTCCATAGTTTGAGTATTATAAATACACTGTAATAAAGATAGAGTGCATGGTGTTTTTATTATTTTTGTGAGCCAAGATCTCCTAAACTTCACCCTAAGAAAGAGTAGAAATGGTTTCAAGAGACAGTTCTTTTTCCCCCAGGCCTGTTGTAACAGGGAGAAGACCCTGGAACTCTTTAAGCCTCTGCATTTAGAGAGACAAAATGTGATTTTTTTCTCTTGGAGTTCATCCATGACTCCAAAGTAAATACATCTCCTTTTTATTTTTCCTAGTATTTTTTTTTCCTAGAAAGGGCAAAGAGTATTTATGTAAGAAAAAAATCTGAATTGCCTCACAATACAGCCTCCAGAAAGAATAAGGCACGCTCAGTCCAACCTATTATTTGTGCTGAGGAGAGAAAAGTTGAGGAACTAATAGTAAAGCCTAAAAGTCCCAGGGCTACAAATTTGGTCTATATAATCAACTGCCTGGCCAGCTCTTTAGGAAGAAAATACCGTAAGGAAAAGATGTGAGATATAAAGTCAATAGGGGCATTGTGTGTCATCATCAATTAGTGACATTCTGATCCTGGTTAAATAGATACACATAAAGTACACACGTAGACTCACAGTACTAGAGGATGCCAAACATATAATAAAACTAAGTCCAATGAACAAGTTGGAAAACTGCAAGATGGAAGGGAAATGTCCTTCATTTAATAAAATCATTTATGGCAGAACCAGAACTTAACCCAAAGTTCATGACTGTTGGCGGATGCATGACACTTAAAGGCAAGATGGTTTGTCTTTCCCATGGTTTTCAATATGGTAAATCATTTAAAAGCTGGTATTGTATGGGAACATGTCGCATTGTGGAGCAAGAAGGAAAGTTTGTGTATTCTGCGATTAGCTTGAGTGAATATTTGTTCATTATCTGTCCATTCAACAAAAGAGACTAACTCAAAATCCCAGAGCTGAGTACTGGGCCCCAGGGTTCTGCTGTGGATTCTAGTGTTCTTCCCACTTCTGCTCCACACTGGCTATTGACTGCATAGTCTGTGACCATCTACTGTGGCAGCTGCCATTTGGAGGATAGACAGTAAGTAGATAGAAAAGTAATCACATATAGTTTTAATCAGACTATTTATTGAAGCACTAGAAGATCTTGTGTTTTAAAAATGAGAATTTATAGAAGATATTTAGTAGCCATGTTCAGAACTACAAATATGAATATGCACAATAATAAAAGGGTACTAAAATCTATTTTTAAACTATCATAAACTAATTACTGCTGTATGGTTGGTTAGGAAGTTAAATGTTGTAATATGGGGTGAAATTTTGATTTTACAGATAAAAATGTAAAGAAGCTAAACACACCAATTTTCAAACAAACACAAGTTGGTTTGACTTAAAGACCTGCTTTCACAAGTAGCCCAATCAATGGTTATGGACATGAGTATGTTTAATGAATGATATGTACTAGCAATAGGGAGAAATTAATTTTTTGTGAGTTTTTACTCTAAAAATATAAAAAAATAATTAAATAATAGTCGCTGCTAATGATGTTCTGTTTTTCATTGTTGGTCTAAACATAATCTGGTATAATATCTGGAAATCAATGTAGTAATATCTATTAGGCTTTAAAACACTTATTTTTAACTGAATGACTTAACTTCTAATAGTGTAGTACTTTTTTTGCTTTAAGGTTATAGTGTTAAAGAAAAACAGAAGCAAATTGAATGCTCAATTAATGGAAAACAGCTAAATTCATTTGATAAGACTTATTGTATTTTAAAAACAAACAAATAAACAAAACATGTAATTACTTGAGTATGTACTCATTAACAGATTAATTTTTTAAATTAGACAAATGCATATATTTATATAGACACATATATATACTTAGCAAATATATTTTAATATATACTACCATATGTACAGCTTGTAAAACATACAAAATTGCATGGAATATGCATCTATGGAAGAGAACATAGCAAAATTTTAGTAGTAATTACCTCTAGATTCTGAAATAAAAGGCTCAAAATGTTATTTTTATGTAATAAAGTTATCTGAATTTTTCTTTCAATATATATATAATATTAAAAAGTACTAAGCTTGGGAATGTGTTAAAGGGTTAATATCCTTATTAATAAGGAAAACACTGCTATTCTTAAGAAATAAGGTTGGATGAGGCAGGACAGGGGACATTAATAGATCACTTAAAGAAAAAAATGCAAAGGGCTAATAAACATTGAACTACATGTAATCAAATTTTACTAGCACATTCAAATAAGAAAATATTTTTTCAATCATTAAATTGAGAAAGACAATCCTTCATATGTGGCCCTTGGTCTCACAAAAATGCAATTTGGTGCAGTCCTTTTGGAAAATAACTTAATTCTGTACCGAACAAATGACAAGCATGTAATCTTTGACCCAGTATTTTTATTTTTATTTATTTATTTTTTAATTTTAAAAAAAATTATTATTACATAAAGCTTTACAAAGATTAGTACATATATCTCTTTTTCCCCCTGCCCTAGTATTTTTAATTGTAAGAATATTTAAATGCTCATAATAACTTTAAAAATTATTTCTTCTTACAGAATACTTACATAAACACAGGAGAAGAAATAACACATTTTTATTTTGAGTTTTTGTGTTTTGCCTACAAATATAATATTTTTATAACCTAAATTTTTTCAAATGCAAAATGAAAGAAAATGTGAGCAGAGATGGTATTATCTCTGTACATTTGTTTCTACATAGACTGTTTTGGAGCCCTTCAAATGTAACAGACTATTTAAAACTGGGGAAGTGGCTAAATTACAGTTGTTATTATAAACATAGAGTGAGCTATCTGTGGTCAATGAGCTGTAACACTGTTGTGGACATGACATTGAAGGAGGGATAAATACTGGTGGGAGGATACCTGAAGACACAATCTAACTGTACCGCACAATGTTTGAATGCATTTGGGGCCGAAATATATAAGTTCTATTGATTTGACATTTAGTATTTGCATCTCACTGTCTTCATCCTCATCTGATACAGGGATAAGAACAATACCTAAATCATATTTATTCTGACAACTACATTAGTTTGATGTACAAAGTGATTTGAAGAGTCCCTGGCCCATAAAAAATACAAAGAGAGAATTTAACCCTGTCCACCATTATACCTTCTACTGGAAGGTCTACAAAAATAAGTTATAGCTCCAGTATAACTGTAAAATTTAGGACAAAACTCATCTCCCCTCCTGTGTTCATAAGTCTTACATGTTTTTCAGAGCCTAGCTATTGACCCTCAAATAAATTTGATTTTACTGGTATATCTTGCTTTGGAATTTAGCCTTGAACTAAAGAGAAAACTAACCTATAGTTGAATTAATTTTGTGGCCTTCAATAGTTTCCACAAATGCCAATTTTCTCACCTATTTGAAGCAGGAGGGGAAAGAAATCACTTAACTTGGGAAAGATTAGAGCTTTGAAATTGGCTCTAGGTCACTTTCCTTTAACTGTGTGGTAGCTGACATTGAACATTCTAATTGATTTAGTCCTGCGGCAGGTGGAAAGTCCCAACATTTCTTAGCTTTCACACATGCTCTATAAAAGTCAAATCTTTTTTTACTAATGGCAGGTTTATCATGCTGACAATTTTCCTTTTTGACAAATAATTATTGAGGGTTTGAGGTACTGTGTTGGATTGAAAGCATCATTGTTTCCTCTTCAATTAGATGCTGTGCTTTGATTCCTATAGAAAAGGCTTTTGTGTCATAACAGAAACTTCGAGTAAGGAATCTACTGCTCAATTTTCTAGTTCTTTCTTAGAGTATTAAACTGCTCAATTGAACTCTTCAAGCTTTTAGACACAAAATGAGAAATCTTGAACAGAAATTCACTCTGACCTCAAGTGTTCATAGAGTAGTGGGGAAGACAGAGAAGTATACCAGTTTTTGCATTGTAAGATAGTATTAATTATGCCTTAAATAATTCATATGAGAGAAGATTGAGCTTCAACTATAGTATTGGAGAACTCCTCATGAAGGTGGCATTTAGAAAATGTTTTCAATTTACCAGGCAAAAGGAGTGAAAGCATTTTAAACTAAGGGATCAGGTTGAGCAGAGGGGCAGAAGTGGTCATCAGGGGCCAGAATGTGGTAAGCAGAGTGGAGTATACGTGAGACTGAGAGGATAGCTTGGGAACAGACTCTAAAGTGTCGAGTATGTATGGAAATACTTGGTTTTCTTCCATAGGCATTGAGGTGGCCTGAGCAGGGACACCACCAGAGCTATTTAGGAAAGATGAAGCGATAGTAAGGGGGCTCTAACTGGGAAGGGAGAAAGTGGAAGCAGTGCTGATAGCTCTATTTCTCGCTCAGGTAAATTTCAAAGGATTGATATGTTTAGAAATAGGCACAAATTCTTTCTTGGCCCTAACTTGTTTGGCTCAGTGGATAGAGTGTCAGCCTGCAGACTGAAGGGTCCTGGGTTCAATTCCAGTTAAGGGCACATTCGTGGGTTGCGTGCTTGGTTCCTAATAGGGGCGTGCAGAGCTCTCCCTTTCTCTCTGAAATCAATTATATATATATATATATATATATATATATATATATATATATATATATATATATATTCTTTCTTGGAGTCTCAACTGCTGCTGTCTTACTTAAATAAATGGCCATCCAATCCTAGCCAAATTTACCCAAACTTCTGCTAACTTCTTTTTTCTCCTAATATATAGAATTAAGGTCTTCCTAGGGAACTCACTCAAACATGTACTGCATTCTGTGACTTCATAAAACCTGAGCATTTCCCTACTCTCTACATCTACCCCCAAACATGGAATGCAGACAGAGACTCAGAACACAAAATGCTTCCAATTTTTACTTTCCAGAGTTCTATAGGGACCAGGTTATTTATTACTGAACCTGACAAAAAATACCTGCAGGACTTATGATAAGGGGTTAATATATTTAATGTATAAAAAGCTCTCCCACAAATAAACTTTAAGAAGGACATTCAACAAAATGTTAGCAGTATTATTTCAGGAAAGTATATATTATCCCCACATATTGGAAGACTTCTGCCAGCACACTGGATTTATAACAGTGGCATCTTCATCCAGCAGGCATGAAGCTCTGAAAAATCTGAGGAAAATGGCTGAGAATAGAAAGTTGTGAGTTTTAGGTAGAATTGTTCTGACTCCTGAGAGCTTGGGGAACCCACTTAAAGTTTTTGAGTTTAATTACCTGAAAAATGGGGATAATAATACTACATAACTAGGTTGTTAGGAAAATTAATACACATTACTAAATCTTTGAGATACCAGGATAAGCATTGCTTTATGGCAAGTGCAGTAAATAACCTTCTACTTAAATAAATGTATGGTATTTACATCAGGTATTCACACTAATTCTGAAATTAAATGTTATCAGATAGACTTTAATGAGCTCTTTTATGGAAATGTTTGTGCTAAATTCAAATGCATTATTAGCTAATGTTTTTGTTGTGAGACAAAACACACTAATTTCCCCCAAATACATTTTAACTGTTCCTTTATGTCATTTAAGTATTTTAGTGTCAGTTCAGCTAACTAGACTGCTTCAATTATACAGTTCAGAGATGAGCAAATCAAGATAAAAATATTCAAGTAAAATAAGAAAAATATGAATAATCCTCTCAAATTATTTCTGTGAAATCTGGATAGAGACTCTATCTTTGTAATGCTCTTTAGAAATCATTTAGTTCTGCCTCTTATTTCACAAACAAGGAACCTGAATCCAGACTGGTTAAGTAACCTGCCCCAAGGGCACAGAGCTAGCTAAAAGCAGAGCTGGGAACAGAGCCTGTGTTTCCTAGTTACTCCTGTAATCCCAGGCTATTCCCTAAACTACCCGAAGCAGTCATGAGAAATACGTACGTCTTAGATTTTGTCCAGAATCTTGGTAGACATATTAGGTAGAGACTATAGTCAGACTTGATAGCACTAAAGACTGAGATGGTAGATGGATGAAATTTGACTCTTCAGTACATCAAATCCTAATGGAAGCCAGACCAGTTTTGCTTGGTGATTAAACATTGACCCAGGAACCAAGAGGTAGCCAGTTCGATTCCCACTCAGGGCACATGCCCAGGTTGTGGACTGGATCCTTGTTGGGGGGTCATGCAGAAGGCAGCAGATTAATGAGTTCCTCTCTCATCAATGTTTTTATCTTTCTATCCCTCTCCCTCTCTCAAAAAAAAAAAATCAGTAAAAACATATTTTTTAAAAACCCTGATGGAAATCTTTTGACTTTGTGAAAGATGAAATGTGTTTACATTTTGATAAGACACCACCAACAATTGAGACTCTGAACCCTAGATTTAGGGGCTCAAATGGTGACAATATCCCACTCATGTAAAAATGAATCTAATAATGACTTTCTGGGCAGTTGTGCTAACCAATGGTGTTTACTCAAGAGCACTGATTCCCAAGCCTGACTCCTTTAGGACTGCCTAGAAGGTGTATAAAATATAGACATAGGGGCCACATTCCCGGAAAGACTGATCTGAGGAGTTTGGGGCAAGGTCCAGAAATCTGTTTTTAAAAAGCACCTTTGATGACTCTCTAGGTCACCCAAAGTTTTGAACCACTGGAATTCAGCACAGGTCTAAGGAAGCAACCATCTGCTTTCTACTATTGACCCTGAAGCTGTCAGTAGCTGGAGAAGTTAAATACATGGTACAAATAATTATACTGCATTTTGTAAGTAATTTCTTTCTTTTCCCCCCCTTGTAGTCAGTGCTTATTTCATTAATTACAGGTAGTAAGAGGTCATCGTCCCAATACTTCAGTGAGAAAACAAACATTATCTCTGATATAAACTTGTAGTGTTACAGAATGTTGTCCTATTCTTGAACACTTGAGATCAAATGATAGTACTGAATTCTTTTTGCAAAAAAAAGGAACGTTTTCACTAGGAACTCAGAGGCTTTAAAATAACTATCACCCCAAAGATCACATACTTCTTTATGTGCATGCTTTGTATTGAAAGGAAAAGTAGAGAGAAGGCAAATCCAAGGTCATGAATATATTGGCAAATTTTATTCCTAAAGTTTAAATACCAATCAATTTTGGATTCTTTATTTTTCTAATCTTATATTCTAATTTTTATAAGAAATCTAAATATTCACTTAAAGACACATTTGCCAGATTTTACGTTTAAGCAGGACACAGGGAATTGGCTTCCCCAATTGGGGTGAGGAATAATGATTAGATATAAATCTAACTGAATTATGTAGAATACTCAGCAGTACTGAGAGTAATTTAGTGATTCACACAATAACCATCAGGATGCATTTCATCCCCACTAAATCATGGTTAACCAAAGCCAGATTCTACATGAATGTTCTAATGTATTTACAGAAATATGTTTTTAAGGCAAAAGCTAATTTGTCTCTCACACTCTAATAGTCTTTCTATTAGTAATTTATTTCCTGTTTATAAAAAAGTTATTGTCTTTGAACATGAATAAAAACTAAATATAATAGAGAAAATAAATATTCAAATACGTAAGCTATTGTATTGATTCATGTCTCCAGAAAGAATGATAGGAAGAAGCAGGTTTTGTTTTTTTAAGGCCTTTAAAAAATGGGCACGTTTCCCAGGATTTCCATTTCCTGCATATAATATGGATGTTTGTTTGTTTTTACAAGTTAACGGGACCGTGCTCTGAAAAATCAAGTGGCTTGTGTTGGCATAGCTTTGTATGAAACCACTGGTATTTCTCTGGGGAGAAATAGTTCACAAATTTTTAGCTATCAGGCAGTGGATTTTAATCTTTGTACTGAGGAAATATGACTATGGCTTTGAGAATGTTTCACTCATTGCTAACTTTGTGTAATCATTTTTGAAACTCCACATCTATGTCTAAAACAACAACCACCATGCAAAAGAAATAGGAAGCAAAACAAAAACCTCTTCCAAACGCTTTCCCTGAAGTTTGACTTTTCAGTTGCAAAGTGTAATGTAACTTCTGAAATGCCTCTGTAAGCCCTGGTGGTGGGACGCTTTGTGGTTTGTTTGGGGAGATTTGGTTTTGTTTGGAGGAGAGGGTGCACTTTCTGGTGAAAGACACAGGGGAAAGTTTTACCTGTCTGTCTCTCCTGTTGTGTGTGTTTTTTCCCCTCTTTCTTTCTTTTTCTTTAAAGATTGGTGATAAGGAATTCTAACTACTTAATGAGATGGGAGAGGCCTCACTCCATTGGAGTGGAGGAGTCCAGGTGGAAGTTGATGGATTGGACAGGTAAAGAGCAGAGTCCCGCCTCCTCATGCCTATAGTTGAGTATATATCAGAGAACCTAAAATTATGTACAGAGAGAGAAGGAGAGAGAGGGACTTGAGTTCTGTTATCTTCTTAGTAGATTCCTATTGTAAGGGTCTTAGAGGGGGTGGGGGGGTTGGCAAAATCCTGGAGCCAGAAGAGAGGACAGCAGCATTGATCAATCTTACAGCTAACATGTTGTACCTGGAAAACAATGCCCAGACTCAATTTAGTGAGGTAAGGACTTCAGATTTTAGTTCTTCATCTAGAGATGCTTTTTCACTTTTATTTTTTTGACATAAAAGCTTATATATTTGTGGTTCTCATTTACCGAATAGAATGTTTTTACAAATTGTATATAGGAATCTCCTTTTCTTGGTTAATGTTTTCTGTGGTGACTGTAAGATTTTTATTCTTTAAGTAGAATATGAAAAGTTAGGAGAAAGGGGAAAAGAAAAATTTCTGAGTGGCGTTATATTTGAAAAACCTAATATTCAGGAGTTTGTAAAATCACTTTTTATAGGAACAGACGGCAAGAACAGGTCACATTCTGCTAGATACATTGAAATGATTCCTCTGTTAGGTGTTCACATACCAGTAAGACGTACTAGCTGATTGTGTCTCAACTCAGTTAAGTTCTCAGTTCTATCTCCAGACTTCATCCTAAAAGCGAATGAAGCTTTTTTATTTTTTATTTTTTCAAAGTAAACAGGTGAGATTTTTAAAGCCATCTTTGTTTTGAATGTTATCAATCCAGAGACCCACCTAAACCCCGGAGGAAACTTCCATCATTACTCTATTGTCTGGTGATGGACTTAGACTTTCACTGTGTAATGACAAAGTTATTTTGGAGTGCTGCATTATTAAATATGTATATGTGCAGACAAATAAATGTGTATTATAGAGCATAGGATTTTATTTAAGAATTAATGATCTGCCTCTCCGATCTCTCCTCAATGTTTGTCTCAGGGATTTAAATCACTGGGCGAAGGTATAAGAAAAAAAGTCCTGAAGAGGCTGTAAGGCTTTGAGGAAGTTTCCTAAGGTTGAGGGAGGTCTAACAACAATATTAGTTTACATTCCTCAGAATAGAGCAGCTGTGTTGACACTAATCACATTGGTGGGGGGGAGTGCAGTGTGGAGAGAGCGAATTCAGTGTTTCGGATGAAAATGCTTGCAAGTGAATGCTTGGAAAAGTAGACTAGGTACTCAAATTGAACTCTTTAAAGTTGAAAACAAAATGCATAGCATTCTGGTGCAGACGGCAAAGGGAAAAGGGAGAATCTAGCAAGGGACAGCAAAGCAGAGCCTGTGCTGTCATATTGACCATGCTATTGTCTAGACACCTGAACTGTGTAAATATAACAGGGGAAATATCAAGTTATCTAATGAAGGAAAAGGAAGTGCCTATTTTCCTTTAAAACATTCAGCGGACTTGCTTATCTTCAGTGGAGAAACTTGAGTTTCTTGTTTTACTTTAATATTGGAAGTTAGCTGGAAATGTTACCAAACAATTTAAAAAAAAATAGAGGTACCTTTTAAGATTATCTTGTTTCTATTTGATCCATTGTGGTCCAGCTTTAACTATTAAAAAACAAATCTGTCGATCATATCATATCTGACTTTGTGTTTGTTCACGAGCTATTTCATGACCAGTGTGTATAAGCAGGCTGGGATTTGACTATGTATGTATAATGGTAGAAGCAAATTTGGCTTAAAGATATCTATAAGAAAGGTATAAAGTTGATGTGGAAAGAAATTATTATTTCTCCTGAAAGGATAAAATTGTGTAAATGCTGTGATTAGATGCTATCTGAAGGAATTACTGCCTTTTATGGAGGCAGAGTCATGTTGTATGTGAGAGTATTGCATCCTTATGATGGAAGAAAATACCTTTACATGGGTTTGAATTTTTTAAAACTTGAGGTAAATGTGTGGCCAGCTGCTCAAAAGGTAGCTGTTTGCTTTCTGTTGGAATGCTACTAGTGTACATAGAAAACTTCTATGGAAAATATGGCTGAATTTCTCTCTCTTCCTGCCCCTTTTTGTATATTGCCACTATGAATGTCATATCCTTCTGCCAACCTCTGTACTACTCATTATTTAGGCATACTCTTCTGCAGTTTGTGTACTATGCATTATCTTTGTGGCTCAATTTCCATTCCATTCTTTTCTGTGTAAAGTTATGTTTAGTCCTCTATAAAAATGCAGTTCTACATTTGAGTATATGAAATGCCTGGGATAATCCTGAAACTTAATACAAAGTTATAACGTTTTGGGACTCACCTTAAAGTAATGTTTATTAGTAATTGTCAATACAGAAAACAACCATCTACTATTATCACAGAAGAATTACTAAAAAATGGGCAAATTAAGAAGGAAAAGGTATGCACTAACTGTAGAGAACACGGACATGTGATGGATGTCTGGAAGGTTGGTATAACTTAGGAAAATAATAAGCCTTGAGTAATGGAGCCACCTGTGATAGGAAAGACAAATGATGTTGTTACCTTGCTGAAATAAAAACAGAATGCTAGGGAAAAAATAATAAAAAGGAACTGACCATGAGGGTAAAAATTGTTTTAAACTATAACCCATTCTCAGATTTCAAATATTTTTAAATGTTATTTGCAAGTAACATCTATGGGTTGATAACTCAAAAATAATATAAGAACATTATTCTTCTGTACACCATTTTCCACAAATTTCTAGTTCTTTCTCCCCAAGCAGAGCTGGATTTTGGAAAGCTGTTAATGAACAGGGAAGGTTCTGGAAGGGAAGAGAACATGGGCAGGATGTAACTGGCAAGACTTAAGGTTCCACCCTTGGGTTACAATGGAGAGGCCTCAAGCAATCACCATGCCATTGTGCCAGGCTTGAAATGACACAGCCTCTGGGACTGGTATCAGACTCGGAAAGAAGCTCAGAAAAAAAGGAAATGCTTAATAGATTTAAGTTTTAACTCAACTTTTTTGCCAAAAACTGAGGGGTGCATGAGAGAGAGAGAGACACACACACACACACAGAGAGAGAGAGAGGGAGAGAGAGAGAAAGAGAGAAGCTCAAACTCCTCATTAGAAGGGAATTTTTATTTTAAAAAATCCTCATCTTAGGTCCTAGATGATAAGGGAGTTGTACTTGGGTAAATGGGTTATAGTATTCTATAACTAAACTGGACTTCAAGGTCCATATATTGAAATACCTCTCTTTACAAGTTAAGGCTGATAATTTTTCTTTCTGTAGTTGAGCTATAGGCATAGAAATATGGCCCGTTTACCTAACCTTTTATCTTTAATACCAAGGAAAGAGAGATCTAAAAATGACTGTTGTGAAAACAAATGCTCCAAAAATGTTTTCATGAAGAACTGATGTGCAAATCTAGTTGAGAGCAAAAAGAAAATGTTGAGGCAGGAGAATAAGCTCTCAGATTCCAAGTCGTTGCCATAACTGTCCTCTGGGCTTGCATGGCTGAGGGAGATAGTCTCTCCTGTCCCAATACTGTTTTCAAGGGCTGAATTGTATTTTACATTTGGGGGTGGTTTTTCTCTCTATAGTTAATAAACGTATTATCTTAAGTTTGTCCATGTTGTGCTCCCAAGACGTTTAACACCTGAGGTACAAGCATAGTCGGTAAAAAGCAGAGGCTGCAGGTTTAATTCAGGTGTCAGCTGTGCTGTTCCTCACTCCATGCTGCGGTCTTAGATTGCACTTCTTGTTTTACAATTGGTTGCCCTCAAGCCCAGAGGGGACTGGGAGAAAGAGATCTTAGATCACAGATCATAGCTCATACCTTCCTTCGCTACTACTGGAAAAATGAGTGGTAGTAATAAATCACTTATCCTTTACCTAGATAAGGAAAAAGCATGTTTGGTTTGTTTTGTTTTTTAGAAGAGCAGTGATCCTCAACAGGGGTGTGGAGAGTACAGTAGGAAGCATGAATGAATGCCTGGGTTAACTAGAGCAACCAAAACTATATGGGTTGGTTTTTCCATCATATCACATACATTTTATGAATGCAAGGTTTCTAAAAGTTTTCTTAGGCAATGAGATTATTCAAAATTTAGATCCTGTATTTTGCTATTAAAAGCATACACATCTAAGGTGATGGCATTTATGTTTATCAAGGAAGTGTATGGGTCAAACTGTTGAGGAGTATATTACTGCAAATATACTCAAGTTTTATTTGAGCTGGTATGATCCCTTTGGGTGGGACCTGATCTGACAGGATAGAAGAGTTTAAGTAAAAAGCCCTTCCTTCATAATATTATGAAGTTAAACTTTTTCCCTTGTTGCATACATTCTAACTTCTAATTGTTTTTATGTCAATAAATAAAGAACACAGATCCCATAAAGACATTTCAGTGAAAAATAACTTGGGGCTTTCCATAAAAGTCTTAATATTTTGAAGATAAAAATGTATCAAGCCTAAGGGATTCATAATTTTCTTTCAAATGTATAATGAGAAAAAATTCAGAAGACTGATAATATCGCAATTGTCCAATGCCAATTTAGTGAACTGAGTTGCCAGTAAAGGATATCTGGTAAGGTAACAAATTTTGGTTCTGGAAAGAATGGATTGGAGTATCAGGATAAAACAGTTGATCCAAAAGTTAAGATATAAATTACATTCTTTACCTTCTCTTAAGAACACATTTTGGAGGCACAAGAAAATAGTAAGTATTGGTTTATTTATGTGCTCCTTTTCTAAACATTTTATAATTTTCATTTATATCTTTTAATTAAGTTGCAATATTCATAAACAGTATTATGGAGGAGAAACTTAGAAGAAAGAGCAACTTACTCTTTTTAAATAAATGTTTAGTTACATATGAGATGGTACATGGCTATAAAAATGAGTAAGAAACAGATCCTACACCAAGAAGTTAACAGTTTAGAGGGAATACATATGCGCATACATGACAGAGGACATATCTTCAGTGTCATATGAGAAGTGTGAACATAATAATTTAAAGGTAAGAGAAAGAGAGTGAACATATATATGCAGGATGCAGCTTTACTTGGGAGGACAGGTAGAGCTTTCTAAGTCCTAGAAATATAGGAGGATACAATGATTTCAGGTGCATAAACAAGCATCAGCAGAGGAGCAGAGGAGGAATGAATGCTGGTGTACTCAGAAATCTCAAATGGTTCAGACAAAATTGAAAGTATGAAAAAATTAGGAAATGAAGTTAGAAATGTAAGATATAATGGCTCATGGAGAGCTATTTAATCTAGTGACAATGATAAGCCATGGAAGGATTTTGAACAGAGGAGTGGTGTAATGGGATCTGTGCCCTGGCTCATTTGGGAAGGATAAATAGCTTTGCTTAAGACTGCCTAGAAGTATAAACCCCATTTCCCTGCATTGCACATTGGCTGCCTGTTTTGCAAGAACATCCATCACTTCTGTGGGACCTTTGGTAAGGTAGAATTGGATTGTTGCTAAAGTCTCAGGTGACATGTATGTTCTCTACCCATAACTCTCTTTAATAGCTGTGGGCCCTGCCATAGGTGAGTTGGGAACAGTTAGCCTTGGTTTGTCCTTATGTAATTATGTTCTATTCAAATATAATTATTAATAGCACCACTTACACTTTCGAAAGTATATGGTCATCCTATAAACAAAGACTTCACTCTTCATTATTTTTCCCAATCCCTAACTCCAAAATGATAAAGTAATAAGTTTGGCTGTAAACCACATAGAGTGATTTTGAAATCCAACACACAAACTATTTAGATTATTTCTCCCATAAAAAAAATAAGCATTTTCTTACAATCCAGCATTTACAGAGCTAATTAAGCACAGTCGCCGTGCTAGGCACCATAAGGAAATCAGAGATTACTAAATTGCTGTCAGTGGTTCTGAGAATTCACATTCCTAGAGTGTGCATAAGTTGTTTGAAAATGACTCCAGTATAAAGCAGGATGTAGTAAGACACACCAAAAGGTCTCAAGGACAGTGAAATGGCTTCAAACTGTTCATGACGAAGATCATATTTCACATAGTTTGAGGATCAGAATTTAGCTTGGGGGGGGTGTGCAGTGAGGGAGAAAGGTCATTCTGTGTAGAGGGTAGCAAATGAATGAAAATTCAAGGAGAACTATACAGGACCAGATAAGAGAGCATGCTATATTGACCTGCAAAGAGAATGTTGATGTAAACACTGATCTGTATTCATTACGTATGTCAAGATTTTGTAGAAACAGCAACACATGATGGTACGGGCTTTTATCTCAATAGAAGCTAGAACCCCTGCATATTTTGAAAGCATGGACAGTGCTCAGAATTTGAGATTCAAAACTTTGTCTGTGTGCTCCAGGGATGGTAAGTGGCATGATGCAGGGAGGGAGAAGGATCCTTGGGCAGGTAAAGTCGAGGGTTTCCTGTTCTCATCCTTTAGTCTTCTACTGAGACAGGTAAGATGCCTTACCCACATAGGGACTCAGTAAATACAGTTTTACAAATTTAATCTAAGCTGGGAACAAAATCCAGACAACTCTCTATGTCAATTAGGATCAAGTTTATTTATCAAATATTCATCCTAGAATCAGGATAAGAAACCTTGTTTTTTTGGTCACTGGTCTAAATGCAAAAGTAACCCTGGAGCTAAATGTGAGACAATATATCAAGTATGACATTTGTCCAAGAATGAGCATTCCCAATAATGGGGAAATGCTAGAGCAGAAGCAAAAGTTAATGTCCCATTTAAGAAACAAACAACATCTGGAATTAAACAAGAAATAAAAAACAAAAATCAAGATCTTGGTATTTCAAATTTTAAAATATTTGCCATAGATTTTTACAAATTTCATTTTATGCAAGGATACACATTTGCATTTTAGATTTGAACAGAAATATTGGGCAAATATATGTGTTTAACCATTTTAATATCCTCTCCTTTCACAATCTCCTTCATTACTTCCATTCCACCTAGGAAAAAAAGCACAGGCAATTAAAGAGATAATAATGGCGTAGGCCAGGGTAGGTTCATGGGGGAGGAAATTCAGTGACTTGATTTGAAGGCAGAGGAAATAGGCAGGAGGAAGAACTGGGTCCTAGGATAGATGAGGGATGTCCAAGCTTAGAACTCATTCCTTTCTCTTCCTCACCCACCAAGTCCTCCACATGCACAAAGCAGATTTAGAAAATTACCCAATATTGGCATGTGATTCTCCTACTTTTAACTCTGTGAAGACATTAGGGGAAACAATGAATTTCCACAAACTACCATGTTGTTGTATAACCTCTTTGGCAGAAATAAGTAGCTTAATGAAGTGTCTGTAAAGTCTTTTCTGAAAGTACTGTTCTTCCCCAGATTTTTTTTTTAATTTGGACTTATAGCATAGCACCCCTATGCTATTCAAAAAGCATTCCTTCCCCTCTTTTGCAAAAAAAACAACAACACACAAAACAAACAAACAAACAAAAAAACTACATTAGAAACTTCCTTAATCCATGTTTGATAATGACTACCTTTATACATGCTAACTTTGTTTTCCAAAGACAAGCTAAGATAGGACTATCCTGTAGGTTCACGCTAAGGTGGCTTCATGGGATAATAGTAAGTTATCAAGTTAAAATTCAGTCAATGGTATCAAGATAAGACCCATGTTGGTTCTAGGTGAGGGAATAACTGGCAAGAATCAAACATGTTTGGAATGTTAGTGGATGTGTATAGAGTGTGAAGTGATATCTTGTACAAAACGTGTGATCTGAATTGCATCTACTCTGTGTTTCTTAAATAAAATAAAATTTTAAAAAACTAATGAAAGCTGAAAGAGAGAATTTTGAGTAAAACTTATGGTGTGTTGCCAGAGACGGAAATTTATGAAACACTCACGTCAGCTCTTCTGGAAACACTACAAAAGAAATTGCTCTACTTTCTTATTGGTGCTAAAGCCACTAATAGGTGCAGTTTAGTATAATACCCCATGAGAATTACCACCCCCATAGTGAGCTTGCCTTGGAAAGAACTCTGTGCAGGCATTTTCTTTTTCCTTTTAAGCTTGCGCAAAACACCCAAAGGGGCCATTTCCAATCCAGGCAGTGATCTTTCTCAAGTTTATTCTTTCGCAGATCACAGAGACAATGAGGAATATGTCCTGTTTACTCAAATCATGCTGGATTAGTGTCACTCTATTGATGGAGCCCAAATTAAAAGGAAAACCATTACCCTCTCAAAGGGCAGCATCAGATGTTTGGGGAATGGCTTGATTACTTTTAAATAGACCATGTGAGACTCTGTCACTGGACTAAGGCTGAGGACTCTACAAGACGGACACGGAGAATGGTTGCACTGGGTGGAGTAACCATTTCTAAGCCTTAGGCCTGGGAAATTATTTCAATAGAAGATCCCCATGAGCTTGAAAGGCTGAACATCAGAACAGTGAGATCTCAGAGAAGAGGTTTTTCCTGACTTCTTTCTGCAGCTCAACACCACTAACCAAATATTTATCTCTAGGACAAATCCTTTCCAGTTTTTAATGCTCTGCTGGGGGCTACTTCACCCTCCTAAAAATTTATCAATCCTCCCCTGGTTCTGAATAACCTCCTTGTCCTCTGCACTCTTGTGCTTCTCTGCTGCTCCCTCATTACTGGCCATGATGACCTGATCCCTTCTCCCCATCTCTAGATTGAAGGCCCTTGGAGGGCAGAGGATGTGTGGTATGTTGGAAGGGGTGTCTTCAGATAACACTGTGGCATGTTTACATATACTTTCAGAAATGGCTCTTTGTGACTAACCTGTGCAAAGAGCTATGCATTCGCACACATTGTACAAACCCTGTCTCTGCCTGTATGCCATGATCATATGCTTTTCTTTGACATCTCTTAAGTGTGTGTGTGTGTGTGTGTGTGTGTGTGGTGCATGGTGTGTGTGTGTGTGTGTGTGTGTGTGTGTGTGTGTGTGTGTGTAATGAGCCCTGGTAGGTATTTACTTCCATTATGCTTCAAGTGGCAAGAACATTTTTAAAAGAAAGGGCAGTTTCCTGAGTAAGGAATGGCTTGTACTCTAGCAGAGGTAAACAGTGCAAAGTGTGTGCTGCTTTCACTTAATTAATTACTCATGGGGACAGAGAGTTTGCTTGATTTAAAAAAAAAAAAAACTGAACAGATCAGATTTTTATCTGGCTTTGCAGTCTCTTTTTAAAAGTGTTTACTTGCTTCCACACCGCTCCCCTGATTCGTTTTGTCCCCTCTATGTCTCTCCATCATCGCCAGAGACAAGGGTGGTTTGCACTGGCTGAATAAGCTTGATGATTTGCAAACATTTTCCCTTTTTTATTTTTGATGGTATTATTACTAAAGGATGTCTGAGAAATCTTTGTCATGTTGCTCTTAAAAATGTTGTCCCAGTTTTTCTTTTTTGTCTGTTCAAATCAGACACTAATGAGCTGTTGTAATTATTAAACAGATTGATTGATAGTTACTTTCATAATGGGGTAAATAGAATGAAATGAATAGATGAGTGTGTTAAAGTAAGGCACGTCTTCTGCATGGTTGGAGACTCCATTTGTTTTTATTTTGCAGTTAAAAGTGACAGCTTAAAGGAACAGTCAAATGTTACATAAGTCACCATATCTAATTACAAAACATAGTAAAACACTAAAAACTTGAATTACCTCAGTTATGATGGAAAATGTATCAATCAGCAAAGAACGTGACAAGCAGAAGCAAACTGAAACTCACGGAACTGTTCCTCATTTGAATATGTATACAGTGATAAGACTGAGAAGCACATTCCTTGTTTCATGTTTCAGTTTTCCACTTGTAAGTAATGGCAAGTGTTTTCAACTTCTGAGTGTGAACTTTGGAGTCTGGGGAATGAAGTCATGAATTTAGACCGTTTTCAAGAAATGGTCTGTAAGTCTGATAAACTACAATCTAAGTTCCTCAAAACATGCATTTGTAAGTGCCCTTAATTATGGCATTCTTCTAAAATGCATTCTGGCTAACTGGGCAGAAAATTACGGAATGTAAAAAAAAGAAGGACTGATTTGGTGGCCTATCTACCAGAAACAAAAGACCATAAGCATTTTTCTGGGAGGTTTCTTTCCTATGCAAACGTGCTGTGGCCACAAGAACCATCATCAGAAAGAAGTGAATAATTATGGGATCAAAAAGATTCAGATTCTTGATGCTAACCCAAATGCATTAGAAACAAAATGTAGACCACTAGGTAAACACACACACACACACACACACACACACACACACACTACTGCATTGGCACAAAAATGTGTATGTTTTGTTTTAAGGAAGTAGAAGCTCATTAATAAACTTCCCAGCTAGGTGTGAGCTATCAAGTATTAC
Source organism: Murina feae (assembly GCA_004026665.1). Classification (NCBI taxonomy): domain Eukaryota; kingdom Metazoa; phylum Chordata; class Mammalia; order Chiroptera; family Vespertilionidae; genus Murina; species Murina feae. The sequence goes on along the minus strand of PVJC01000057.1, from coordinate 124,255 downwards.
TCATTGCCTTGTGAGTGACAGGACTGGCTATTCTGCAACTAGTTCCCATAAAAGCTGAAGCTAAAAGCACCATTCCCACCTACCAAAACAAAGCGAGACACAGAGTGAAGGTCACAGAGATTACCTGGAGATGCCCTGTAAGGTTCACCGGGCAGTAGTTTATAAAGAGGTGAATCCAGTCTGGAGACAGACTTCAGCATAAAAATCAATACTTCGTTGTGCTAGGATAGCAGAGACTTTCTGAGAGTGGTTTTTATTTTGAAAGGTGTTACATGTATTTTTTTAATAAATATTTCCTGAACATCTATTGTGTCACAGACACTGTTCCAGATAAATGTATTCTCATAAACGTATGGTCTAGCAGAGAAATCCAACATTAAAATTATTAATGCAAATGATTGTAATTGCATGACGCAAATGGAAAACTCGAGTGCTATGACAATGTAAAACAAAGGAGAATACCTATCTGGTTAAAGAAGGCTTTCCCTAAGGGCTTCTAGGTGAGTGGGAACTAGTATCCACGCACAAAAACCTTGAGGACTGAAGGACTTTTTCGCTTTTGAAAATTTGGAGAAATGCCTTTGTGGTCTTCCTTTAGTGAGCAAAAGGGTGTTTCCAATGGTGAAATGTAGGCCATGCTAAAGACCTGGAACTTTATTTTAAGCGAATCAGAGTTCACTTAAGTTATTCAAGCTTGGGAGTGATATGATCAGATCTGCAGTGCATTTCAGGGGGTAGGTAGCTCCAAGGAGCTTGATCTCTGACTCTTGGCAATCACACACATTCTAAGAATGGTTAAAACTTTATATTCTCTTTAATAAATAGAAAAAAATTTTAAGCATAAAAGAGGGAGGCTTGCTTTGAGTGTAACTTCTAGATAAAAATTCCAGTCAGAAATTTGAGTGACTCCAATTTACTTAAGAAAGCGGCTTCTCTAACCAGACCGACTGGTTTCACATTTGGGCTCTGTCACTGACAACCTTGAGCAAGTTACTTAAGCTTGTGGAGCTTCAGTTTCCTCATCTCTGAAATATGTATACAACATGGGATAATAATGCCACCTTGCTTGTGAGGATTAACTGAGTAAATACATGGGAACACTAAACACCATAAGGAACATAGCAAGGAATCAGAGTATGCATAAAAATAGTAGTAATAGCACCTATTATTATTTTGCTATAGAGGATTGAATATGGATGTTTCAGATTTTTAAGTAATTCTCATGGTCAGGATTATTTTCCTGAAATTGAGATGTTTTCAGTTTCAGATCATGGGGAGCAAAGCTATCCCCTATGAGAAAATGTTCATCACATTTAATCGCACCATTGTTTTAAGTCATAATTTCTGATATGGACTAGACAGGTACATTATCAAAATTCTTTGTAAATATTTTAGACTCACTTAAGAAACCAACACAGCATTAGTGATGAACTTATAAAGTCAGGACAGTATAATTTTTATATAAATGGCCTAAACTTCACTGAAAGTTTTCATGATTGTAATTTCTCTACTTAATGTTATCATGTCTGCTAAATAAATCTATCCAAACCATGATTTTATAGATTGAAAATGTCCTCAAACATACTTTTGTTCCAATTTTAATAACTCCTGGTTTACTTTAAAGAAACTAAAACTGTGTCTTTTTCTATTACCTGGATCAAGAATTTCTGAATATTGAAATTATACCTTCCTGTTTTATGCTAAGCTCAATGCTTCCCTGGTATGTAAAATGATGTAGGTTTATTTCTGAATTGGGATGCTCATGATTTTAATTTTGTTCATTATTACTAGAAGGGATTACTTATTGAAATCATAGAATTTTAGTTTATTTTTTCCTTAATTGAGCTCTACACAGTATAATTTAGCTATCTTTGGATCAAGGTTTAACTTGAATACATTTTAACTTCTTGGCTTTTCGAATACTATGTCTTCTGTTTGCTGACATTGTGGCCACATCATCAGCCAACTTTGTATTTATTTATCTCATCTGCCTTGTCTGGTGTTGGTTGAGGCTTTTAGAAAACTCTCTCCTAGGTTATGGAAACTTTGTCCTCAAAGGAATCTTGACACTTTGTGTCAGAGCATAAAACATTCTGGTAAACAGTCTGCCTACTGTCTTGCTAGGTTTGTATGTGTTAAATTGGTTTATTACAAGGTCTGAGTGTATCCGCCCCCCCCCCCCATTCACTCTTTTAGGATCATTTGAACTACAAAAGAAGTGAAATATTTTGCATTTAACAAAATCTGTTTTTGAGAAAAATGTGATGCTAAATAAATTCTTAAGATGGAAAGAAGGCACTTTAACTTGACACTATAACACAAATATATTCTTGACCTTGAAAGGAGCACTTTAAGTCAATCGTGTTTAATTCTAGCATAAAGCAAACTATCATTCTTGGAGGTGGGGCAGGTGGTAGAAGATGAAAAAATGACAAGTATTTCTCCCTAAGGCAGTGTTTGTTGAAAAGTCACTATCCTGCTCATATTTGTGGATGAAAATGTAGTGCTGTCTGCCAGAGAATACTCCAGATGAATCTTTTGTAAAGCCAGTGTCACGGAGAATACTGTTTTCTTTTCCCAGAAAGGGCTTTAGAATGTTCACAAAAGCTCCTCCATGAAACCTAAGGTGAAAGGTTATATCAGCCCAGGAAACTATATATGCTGCCTAAAACATTCAAAATGTCTACATCTGTCTGGGCCAATCTACAAAGGAAAAAGTTATCTTCTTTAAAATCATCTCATGGCATTTAAAAATAGATTTGCAAATGAGCATGCTCATTTCTAGAAGAATATTAGAATTGGCTCATTGTTGTATTTGATCAGCAGAATCAATCTCCTGAGAGCTAAGACCCAGGTTGCTTCAGGACCTCGCCCAGAGGTCCACAGCACATCAGTGGCAGTGTTGAGACTTAGACCCCATCACCAAGTCTAACTCCAGAGTTCTTTTTCATAACTAGGATTATTCAGAAAAGTAAGGAGTGATGAAAAATATACAAAGCCTTAGCCTCCTATAACAGTCAGTAAATACTTATAAATATAATTTTTACCAAATGAAATTTGGGCAAGTAATTATTTCCTATGACAAAGGAACATCTCAACTGAGGTAAATGAAGTGTGATGATATATCCCAACAGTAACCTCTCCTATACCTGATTTGGCTCTCATTCCCATTTTTTATTAACTTCTGACCATGTGTTATTGGCTATTATTGCCATGTGACCATAGTTAGTTATTATAGACAGTACTATCTGGGAAAGAGAATTTATAATATCTCTCTTATACAGATAAATCAGAGGAGTGATATTTTCTGAAACAAATTATTTCTAAGTCCCTGTTTCCATTGTACTGGTCAAATGATTTGATTGGAATCCTTTTCTGGTGTTAAATCTCTTTATAGGAGTGTAAGTGCATCATCAACTTTAAATAAGTAGAAATCCAGGTATTCAATATTGAGTTTTATTTACAGCAATATATACTTATACAGTATTTCAGAGTTGCTGAGAAGAGAATTTGGGCTTCTGCTATATTCAGAATTTAAGATTATTAAACAGTATAATCCACAGGGGGTGGGGGACATAAAATGAAACTGAAGGAATGGAATTTATAGGGCACTTTTAAAGCAGTGACCAGTCAGGAAAAAATCTAATCTTTTATAGTGTTATCTTAATTTTAAGTATCCAGATTGAATTTTAGTGAAGAAATAAGCCAGAGTCTTTGGATAGCTATGAGAATGAAAATGGCTTGGGGAGTGAGAGTGGGGAATAAAACCAAACAAGAAAATACTCTCCTAGATTTGGCAATTGTAGTTTTACTCATTTTTTTTTAAATGATGAGATTCAGCCTTTGGGTGTACCTACACTTATCATAGCAGCTTCATATTTCAGAATATCCCCAGGCAGTCCTGTAAGTACCTAAAATATGCTAAGTCTCTGTGACCAAAATGTGTTTCATCCTTTCTGTGGTCAGATTAGCCAGTCTGTGATGAACCTGAATATATTCCAGCTACAGATGTTGGTAATTTCCTGGGTCAAGGAAGTACATCTCCTATTTCAAAGTTATTTCATAGGCAGTTGATTGTTTTACTTTATCAGGCTTACCATAATGTCAGACAATCTGTGGTCATTTTCACCTTTTATATTTTGTGGAAATAAAACTACCCCCTTTTTCAGATGTGATGGGAGAAATAGAAAACATTTTTCATTCACCCTATTCATTCATGTATTCATTTGTTGACTGTAAAGTATATTAATGTTATTCTGAGATCAAGATACCTAGTGGTTAGAAAAGAACAATCTACTTCCTATTTTATTTCAAATATTCTAACAGTTTTTGTTACACAAATACATGGGACATCGGGGACCCTCATAGAATTCTTCCAATGGCATTTTTTTGACTGATATGGAAGTGTCCTATTCTGACTTCTGAGCCTCTTTCATTCGTCATTATAAATGGGCATTAAATTAGCAACCCTGCTCTGTGTTTATGGAATTACTTACAGTAAAGAAGGGGCACAAGGACTGCTCCTTTCACTCCAGCAGCTTCACTGGGAAATAAAGGACAAATATTGTGCACATTCACCTGGCACAGAGCTAGCTCCTCAGGTATGCAGAGTGCCACCACAAAGAGCTCTGTGCTTGGTTTCATGCTCTGCTGTCACCATTTTGGCACACTTCATAATTTATGAACCACAGGCCCTGCATTTTAATTTTGCAATGAGCTCTGCAAATTATTTTGTAGGTCATGGCCATGTAACACTTGTCCTTCTTGGTTGTGTTGGTCTGTCATCGCCTCCAATCACACGCCGTCAATATGTCCACTCTCTCTTCAAATAAAAAATATAAGCTAATAAACTTTTATTGATGCTAACTAAATGCTTTTCAAATTATCTTCCAAAGTACTGTTTACTATGGCATGTTCATGACATTGATTTTTAATAAAGCTGTGAAAAGTATCCAAGTAGATTTCTAATAATACAATTTTTCCTTTGGTGGGTTTGTTGTCGTTTATGTTTGGGGCCATGTAATTCATAGTTAGTAGTTTGGGTTTTATGCTTTTTTTATTTTTTAAGATTGTTGAGTATACTACTTGGCTTATGCTTTTTTAAAGTAAAAATTTGCACTGACCAGTTTTCTCAATGGGTAGAGTGTCAGCCTGCAGACTAAAGGGTCCCAGGTTCAATTCCTGTCAAGGGCATATGCCTGGGTTACAGGCTCAATCCTCACTAGGGGGCATACAGGAGGTGGCCGATCCATGATTCTCTCTCCCTCCCTCTCCTCTCTGAAATCAATAAAAATATATTTTAAAATAAATACATAAGGGAAAAATTTAAGAAGAAATTGAATTGAAATATGTTTTTCAATTTTTTTTACCTTGGATAGTAAGCAGCTGTTTTGCCCAAGCCTGAGTAGTCGACCTTTAAGTTACAAATGGAGGCATTTGCTTTGAAGCTTATCCTGTTGTGTAAAATATTGGACCTGGAACTGTATGGAATTAAAAATGATGGCACTCAAAATAATATTATTAATCACTTTTGGAAGACAGTTTCTGCTCCTCTTGTGCCACCCAACACGTTCAGTCCAGGGGTCTCCTTTGTGCCTCCAGGGTAAATGGATTTTTCATTTTTCTTAAGAGAAGCACTGAGTGTTTGCTCGTTGGCTTTTAAAGCTGGGTCCCAATACTTTACTCTTTACACATATTGGAAAAAAAATTCAAAGGGCCATGTCTCTTTGTTCTCATCCAAGCCCACAATTAGCTAAAGTTCCTTTCTGTGTAGCTGGAAGGAAGAGGGAAGGGGCAGCCCAACAGGCATTTTACTGCCTGTGAGAAAGTGCTCCTCCAAGTTTCTTTGTCTTTTTTTGTCAGGGACGGCTGCCTCCCTAATTGTGCTGCTGCAGGGAAGCACGTGCCTCTGGGAGCATTATCTGATTCCAACAGGACATCAGAAGTACTGTGTATACTGACCCTTAACTTGAACACAAACAATAACTTTTCAACCCCCTTCCCGGCTCTTGCCACGGCCTTGGAAACCTCACAGCTTTACTGCAGCCAGAGGTTTGGATGCTTTGTATGGGTCTCAGGTTATATATTTTTTTTCTCCTCTAATGGTCTTCCCTCCAGTTTTGCTGCCCTTGTTGGTTGAGGAAACTGAAGGTAGAGGAGAGGAGAGGAATCGGTGTAGAAGTCAGAGGGGAGAGAAGGCGAGACAAACAGCTGCTCTTGTCAGCATGGGGATAAGTGTAAAGAGATTAATAGTCATTTGAAGAGCACATGGGGACGTGGCATTCAGCAATGGAATGCGAATGTATAAATGTGCTGGAATGAGCAGGCGACCGTTAACATTTAGACAGATGCTCTCTGGACTGAGTGGAATGGCAGAGTCCGTTTGTCCTCCCACGTGAAGTGAAATACAGAAGGCTTAGTAGCATACTTTTACTAAACGGTAATTTAATTCAGTTTTTTTAAGCACCTATGCCTTTGTGAGTTTGTTTGACTTAGTCTGGAACTCTCAGGGTTACACAGGGTAGGGCAAAAGTTGTGAGAACACGAAACAGTGTTTGTTCTTGCATTCTTATTTATTAATTGCTGGATTTTCCATATGAACAACTGTAAACCTCCTTTTGCCCCACCCTGTATATCAACGGAAGAGCCAGGCAACTCTTTTCCTTTGTAAAATAGGAAGCACGCTACCACAAAATTGCCTTTTTCTTGCCTTCGGTTTGTCTTCCCTGAGTTAAGTGGTGGAAATAGTGAGATTCCCATGTTTCAGAAGGTCTCCCAAAGGTAAAACGGTACACGAGGCCCTTCTGGAAATGTGTCCACTTTGACTCCGATTTAGAAGTGACTGGAATTGCTGACAGTTGTGATGTTGTGGGCAAGGCCCTAGGCATGGAGTTAGAAGATTTGGCTTCAGAATCCCCATTCTTTGCTTATTAGCCAATGCTTGAGCAAATTACTCCCCTTCTCTCATAGTCATACAGTAAAGTTGTCTTGCAGATTCAATGAGAAGAAATTCTATTTTTTTCATTAGCATCTTATTGAGTTCCTCCTCTGTGCTCACCTCTGTGCACATCAACATCTCTGGCAGAAGAGCTGCATGAGTGAACGGACTTCTAAATTACATCCAACATAGAATTTTAATCATCATTATATGGTATTTCTCTTGCACATAATCTATTCTATAGAGAATAAACTGCTAGGAAATGAAAGGACAGATAAAAAAAAATTAGGTTGTGTTTGGATGATATACATGCATGTTACCTTTTAAAATATGTAGGTGGCTCTCTCTAACCCTACTACCTATGCCCCTCCAGGCCTTATGAGACTAGCTCTTGGGGGAGCACTGGATACCCTGGGACAAATTTAAAATTATAAAACGACATAATGTGTATGCCCCATATACAATCACTTGATGCTTAAATCCCCCTCAAGAACATGTCTACCCAGTGGCCTCTCTCATTCTGAACAACATACAGAAGGAAAGAGAGGAAAGGGAGAACAGGCTGCATTCATTTGTTTTAAAGAATTCCTAAGCAGCTATTCAGTATGGGGTACTTTTGGCCCCATTTATGAATAAGCACATATTCTACTTTTTTAAATTAAAAATGTCGGTGTGCCAATGTTAATAGGATCGTATAGATTTCAAGTGTGGATTTCCATGTTACAAGATCTGTATATTGCATTGTGTGCCCACTCCCTAAAGTCAGATCATCTTCCATCACCACACATTCTACTTTCAAATGCTCCTGAGAAGACCAGTCTCCAAAGGCCGCATGTTAAGAGCCATGTGATCTGTTCAGATCAGTGCCACACACACATGCATGCCTGAGGCATTTCTTGTTTCTGATTGTGTGACACCAACTGGACATTTTACCGCGAACATTAGGGACCTGAGGTGGAACTCCGTAGAATGCATGCACCAAATGATGCCTTTTTTGGAGCAATGATCTGCAGCTTAAATGGCTAACATTGGGGTTTCTGGGTGTCCTGCAGCCACAGTACACGAACCTGGGGCTCCTGAACAGCATGGACCAGCAGATTCAGAACGGCTCCTCGTCCACCAGCCCCTACAACACAGACCACGCGCAGAATAGTGTCACGGCACCCTCGCCCTACGCGCAGCCCAGCTCCACCTTCGACGCCCTCTCGCCATCACCTGCCATCCCCTCCAACACCGACTACCCGGGACCGCACAGCTTTGACGTGTCCTTCCAACAGTCCAGCACCGCCAAATCAGCCACCTGGACGGTAAGAACACCCAGAGCCAATAGCTGGGCCATTGAACCTGACCCCTAAGTACCAGCATCGTCTTCAACACCCCCAGGGATTCCTCCCCATCCAAAGCTGAGTGATCCATATTTGCATGATGGAAAATTTCTCCCTGTCCTAAGGACATTGCGTTCTTGAATATTTAATACTGAACCAGACACAGAAAATGTGTCAGTGAGTGGGAAAAGCCCCGATCTGGGAACCAAAGGCTGGCTCCTAGCAATTTCAGCTGGTGTGTTCTTGCCTGGCTCATACTGTTGGGAGGTCTTTGTGTGAAAGTTTTTTGAAAAGTTTAAAGCATGCTGCCAATAAGAATGATCATAAGCATAGGATATGTGTCTGCAGTTCCCTGAATGGAGGATGGTTACCAGGTTTATTATTTCAAAAAAAAAGTAAACATTAAGGTGTGTGTGTTTTTTTAAATGAATAAAATCATAAACACAGCATCTATAACAAGACATTAAAATTTCACTTACTAAGGAAGGGCTAAATTTGTTTATACATGCAGGTTCTATAACATGGATTATAATTTATTCATACATGTATATTTATTACTTAGAAGCATTTTTTCCCAAAAGGAAAACCTCAAACTATCAGAGCCCTTGACTAGTCCAAAAATATTCTGATTTAAAACGTTGGGAAAAAAAACACACCTTTTTATATATAACTTTTCTAAGAAAATATGGAGATATTTTCAAAAATTCAAAAGGTCCAAGAATGTTCAAAGTTTATTTTGTAATGGATTATAACATGAATGGAGCTCAAATAAAAGGGTGGGGACCGACAAGACTGGTTTTAACTGATGGATCAAAGACTGCCCAAGCTCAAAGTGGTGTGCATGTTTGTTAAAAAATGTAATGTTTGCGTGGATTATAGAAATGCTTCCAAATATCATCATCTTGTTGAGAAGTAGCTTTAGAATTGTCTTAACAGTTTTCCCCTCCTCATTGGAAAACAGGTTTCCTTGGAAAGCAATCTCTTTCTGTGTTAAGTATCCTGTTCACTGTAGGTGTTAATCCAGTGAACAGAGTTTATGTAATAATCACTGTGTTCCAACATAATTTCACATGTGTTCTCATTTTGACCTCACTTCTTTGTGAGCCAGGTGGGACATGTTGGATAACTCCCATTTTACTAGTGAGGAAAGCTAAGGAATGTGGAGGTTTGATGACATCCCTAAATTACAGAGACTTTTGTGTAGCCGGACCTGTTTCTGATTCTGCCCCTCCCCCTCCCCAACCACCACTAGATTGATGTGCTTTCTTTCCTCATCATTTCACATCAGGATGTCCAAAAAACATTTAAAAATTTGTTGTAGGGCTTTTCTTTCATGGTTTGAGAAGTGGTTCTATCATGGTTTATATTTCAACCATAATGTTTACTAGCTTAACACTTGATCTACCCTCCATGTGTTAATCATCAATTGTGTCATAATCTTTCATCTCTTTTATAGTAATAATCCTGGTGTTGAACACTAAAGGTGAGTAAACTTAGAGTCCATAGACCTCAAATAAGCATCAGTTGGTCAATGAAAGTGATCTTTTCAAAAGAACCAAACAAATCACCATTTTATAAATAGAGTACTAATGTGTTTTAGAATAAGTGTCAGCAATTGGACAGTTATAATCACTATTGAAGGCTAACTGTTTGGCATACTCAGGCAGAGTTCTACTATATTAAGCATGGGCACATCTGAAGGGATAGTGGGCATATTGGGCCCCTAAGTCATTAATCATTTCTCTTCTAAAATGGTTTAAGAACTTTGGGGATAGATCCTGATACAGATACAACATTATATCAATCTTCCCTCCTCTTCCCTTCCTCAGTACCTCCTCATACAGAAATCTGAAGATCTCTTTTTTTCCGATTTAGCATAACCCTCAACTATCTTTAATCATAGCTTGTCTTTCATAGAAGTAAATTATCTCACAAAGAAAGGTTGAAGATTTTTACCAACATGGTCAGTTAAAAAGAAAACAAAACATTTTTCACAGCACCCTAGTAGAATTTCCTGACATGGCAACAGTGAGATCAGTACCCCAAGAAAGAGGGTAGGAACTGTGGTAGTGGGAGCAGAGCACTGGGCAGGAGCCAGAAAGCCAGGATTCTTGTTTGGATCATTTTTGTGACCTTAGCCAAGTCATTTCATCTTTCTAGAATTCAGTCTGTGCCCCAATAACGCGTATTGTGAATGTATTTTATGCAGTAAAATGTTCAGCCAAAAACTGTTAAATTGATCAATTTAATGTTTATGTATTTTCCCACAATAAAAAACGACATGAACTTAAAACAGATGGGAACCAACTTCTTGGTTACATGGCCCATAAATTCCTTTTTGGTTAAAAAAATGATTATGATTAAACTTATTCTCTTTTCTTAAGGTCAGATAGTTAGTATTAATAATGAGCAACAAAACCAAACCAACAAAACCACAGTTTTCAGAAGGACTTATGTTCTAATGAGATATTTGGCCTGCCATTAATGAATGACCTTGGTTGATCTATTTTGTCTTCCCTGGGTTCAGTTGTGCACAATCTACCCTATAGATTTTACAGAATAAGGTGATTGAAATAGAGGTCTCTTCTTTCCTATGACTGTATCACATGGTGTTTATATTTTTATTAGTTTTTTCTGGTTCACAATCAAATTTACTTTAGACTCAGATACATTTCTTCTGAATCTAAGGCTTGTTAATCTTTATCTGAGTAGCTGCTGAAATCACCTAAAAAAATATAAGTTCTCAACCTTGCACACCAGTGTCTCATACATAGTAGCATTTAACCTTTTGAGTCAAATTATGTATCCTCACATTTATACATAGACCTCACATTTTTAAAGTGTTTTCTTATAGGTTTTTCTTATTTGAGCCTCATAACCAAGGCTATTATCCCCAGTCTTATTAATGAGGAAACATCTAGAAGTAATGGTTCATGGCTAATACTCAGCCAAGGAGGGAGAGGAACCCAGGCCCTCTCACTCCCAGGCCCTCTCCCTCCACTGTCCCATCTAGACTGTCTTCCCTCTTGATTAATAGAAGGCAGTGATGTACAGAGACCAGTGGGCCCTGTGGAGTATGGAGCAGATGTTGGAGGACACTTTAATGCCATGTTACGCAGCACCTATTTTTTTTAGGCACCCGTGCACTTTAAAACAATTTTTCAAAACAAAATACTATATTTTAAAACTTCCCACAAACTGGAAACAGCAGAAGTCACTGTCATTAGGAAGAAGCCACACTTATTGTGTAGTATTCTGCTGATATTTTAATAACAATCTTTTTAGTATCATTTTATCACTTGTTATCCTTCTGTGTTGAGTTTTCTCATTTACTTTCCCATTTACTTAGGATGACTGCCAAAATATAATTAATATATTTAAAGCATATATGCATATTTTATTTGTTCTCTTTGTGTTTTAAGTAACAAATGTGGTTGTGTTTCCAGTTCCCGGAAAGTATGGTATGTTATTTTAAACTTCTTCCAATGAAATGAAGCGTGATAACATTCCATTTTCTCTATTTCACACACACACACGCACACACATCAACATTGAGTTTATGAGTTAGTTTCAGACTTTCTTATTATGTCTACAGTGTAATTGCCACTAGTTAGCAAAGCCTACCATTTAATTTAATGGAGTGCCAGTCCAGCATTGTAGCCAGGAGTCATCAGTCACAGGACAGTTAACAGAATGATAATATGAAAATGGCAAGAAACTTGGGTGCAAATTTTAACCCTGAAATTTACTAACAGCACATTGGGACATGCCCAAAGAATTCATTCTATCTAAACCTCCTTTTCCTCACCTACAAATGGAGATGTTAATACCTTTCCTGTCACGAGGATTATATGACATGTATAAGGACACCTACCAGTACCTGGCTAGTCATGGTCACACAAGTATTTAGGGAGTCTGAGTTTGCATCCCTTTGTTTCATGAGTTTGTTATAGTTTTGTTGAGGATTCATTTGTACAAGTAATAATCTGAAATAATGCAAAGCAAAATTTTGTCTACTTTTTTTTCCTTAGTGCTTTTGGGTTATTAACATGCATATGGCAGTCTCCAAGGACTGTGATAATATCTACTATTCAAATATATGAATGGATGATAGGATGAGAACAGGCTCTTCCATGGACAGACTTCAGGCTGGCTGTGCTCCTGTCCTAAGCCTGCCCAAGCTGCTCAAGAATGGGCCCTTTGCAGATTTAAGGATCTATAGACTTTGGCATTTATTTCTCATTTTTGTTTTACTTTTTATTATTTTTATTTTATTTTTTATTTATTTCAGAAAGGAAGGGAGAGGAAAAGAGATAGATAGAAACATCAATGATGAGAATCATTGACCAGCTGCCTCCAGCATGCCCCCTACTGGGGATCGAGCCTGCAACCAGGGCATGTGCCCTTGACCAGAATTGAACCTGAGACCCTTCAGTCCATAGGCCAACACTCTATTCACTGAGCCAAACCAGCTAGGGCTCATCTCTCATTTTTTTACCTTCCCCTTAATTTATGGGGATGCTTTTTTTATTCCTCAAGTTAAATAAAAAATAACAGTGAACCACACTTGTTGAAGAGTCAGCAAATTCATTTGTGTAGCAAAGTACTGTAGACAGCCTAAACACTTAGCAGTTGAGAACTGGTTCAATAAATTGTGGCATATCCACATAGCAAAATACTCTACATACATTTAAAAGAATCTCAAGTGCTGATCTGCAATGCTTTCGGCATTGGTAGTGAGAAAAAGAGAAGCTTTCCATGGCACCTGCTTGAGAAATGAGAGTATCATTAAGGACACCACTTCTGGGGCAGAGTATTTTCCTTTGCTCTAGTGCAGAGGCATGTTTGTGAATATAAGCCAATCTGTCTTGATTATTAGACTCGCCGTGCACCTTTGTCAGTTTGAGAGCTGTTTTTTCACAACCTGTGACACACAGTATTATCTGTATGCAAATACTGAGAATCCTCAGGTTAGTGTCTTTCTGTTGCACTAATTTTAAGACAATGACCTGGCCTTGGAATGTATGATAATTTTTTGCTAACTATGTCTTTCTTCTTTCATAGACTTCAAGATCTTAGAGAGCAGGCACTCAGTGCCACACACAAATTCCAACATATGCTAGGCCCTTAACAAATATTAAGAAACTTTATTTTCCCCTAACGGTTAAAGGAAACAATTCTAGTTCCAAGGAGTGTACCTCAGTTCTGATCTTGATTGTAACTATCCATGAATTTGGTCCTTTGGCCTCTACCCAAGACTTATAGAGAGCATTCTTCCTTTGCCTTTTCTCATCATGTGGTGTTCAGAGCCTTGAAGAATCTGGCTTGAGCACGTGGAGAGTTTAGGGAGGTGGCATATGAAAGGGGAACAGCCAGTTCCCTGGAGAGTTTCATTGATCCCAGTGTGTTGGTCCTGCATACTTGCTCCTCTTTACTCCACAGCAGGCTGAGATGTGTGCCTGTGGCCCACCCTCCCAGTGATCAGGTTACCTGTAATGGAATACTTCCAGAATAAGGCTGCCAGCTCTGCAGAAACCCAATGCAAGCCAGCCCATTGCATGGCTTTCTGGAATCTTGGGACTCTTAAGGACTCTTCATCAAAGAACATGATGTACACAGACTTTTTTGATGGTGAATGTGATTTATCAGCTTTCTTTCACAAAGGCAATATTTCTCAAAGTTGGAGACTTTACTTGGAGCTTAAGCTGATTTTATAATTGAGTGGCTGTTAGATGTCATTGGTGAAGGACAGGAGAAAAGTCAATTGACTTGTCTCCTGCCAGTGATACATTTATTAATCCTAACCAGGTTATTTTCACTTTTTGCCAGAACTGTCCTGTAAATCTCCCAACATCCTATCTAATAAAGAGGTAATATGCAAATTGACCATCACTCCAACACGCAAGCTGGCCACCCCCATGTGGAACAAGATGGTTGCCACAAGATGGTCAGCAGGGGTGGGCAGTTGTGGGTGATCAGGCCACCAGGGAAGATGAGTTGGGAGGGACAAGCCCTTCGGGGAGGGCAGTTGGGGGCAACCAGGCCTGTAGGGGAGAGCAGTTGGAGGCGACCAGGCCTGCAGGGGAGGGTAGTTGGGGGGAACCAGGTCTGCAGGGGAGGGCAGTTGGAGGAAACCAGGCCTGCAGGGGAGGGCAGTTGGAGGAAACCAGGCCTGCAGGGGAGGGCAGTTGGAGGAAACCAGGCCTGCAGGGGAGGGCAGTTGGGGGAACCAGGCTGGCACGAAAGGGCAGTTGGAGGCAATTAGGCCAGAACGGAAGCAGTTAGGTATAGATCAGGCTGGCAGGAGAGTGGTTAGGGGGTGATCAGGCTGGCAGGCAGAAGCAGTTAGAAACAATCAGGCAGGCTGGCAGGCGAGTGGTTGGGTGCCAGCAGTCCTGGATTGTGAGAGGGGTCCCAGATTGGAGAGAATGTAGGCTGGGCTGAGGGACAACACACAACACCCCCCCCCCATGAATTTCATGCATCAGGTCTCTAGTATATATATAAATGCTTTTTTGTGCCCCTCCCATGGTGAAGAAGATAATAATTTTGAGCATATTCATCTGTTATCTAAACTATTTCTTAGTTCAGAATATTAAGGACGAATGTTATAAATAAAGTACTTAGAGACTCCTAATGATGGTTCATATTACTCACTTAACTCTAGGCTTTGGACTCACAAATGAATTTCCATTGTAAGACATGCTGTAGAGATGTTGTTCCCAGGCCAGTGCAAGCTAACTTAATCAGCATACTTGCCCTAATTTATTTAAATTGATCCTAGATCAATGCATTTGTAATAATTCAGTTTCACCTCATCTATTGTTTATGGCTCTCTCACACTATACTGAGTGAAGTCTTGAGCTCACTATAGAGTTTCTAAAAAATAATATTCATTTATTGCATCTAATATTTGGAGAATATACTACCGATTACTAGTAAAAAGAAAATTAGTAAGTTTAAATAAAACTGGCTTTCCTTTTATTATTATAAAAAGCAAAACAGCAAAAACTCTTTTCTTTTTTCTTGTCCTTCCTCTTGCACTTTCTCCTCTTCCTCTATCTTTCCTTCTCTCCCCTCCCTCCTCTTCTTTTGCTGTCTCCTCCTTCACCTTGGCCTCCTCCTCCTCCTTCTCTTTATTTGTCACTATTATCATTAGTAGTGGCCCATTTGGTTTTGTAGATACGACCAACAACTCAGTATCTTATTTTTTCACTGCAGCTCTTATTTTCCCAGAATAGTGGATTAAACTGGGGAAGATTAATTTTCAAGAGCAGCTAGAAATCTGGATTTGCACATAATATCTCTAAATGATAGTAATATATTTTTTAAGTTGTAAAACACAATAGACCAAAGAAAACAATAGGCAGGCTGAATGCCATTTTTACAATATATTAATGGTGACAAAGGATGATTACTAAAAGTTTAAATAAGTAACTGGAAACTAGAGTAAACAGATAAGAGATAGGTTACTAAAAATATACTAGAGGTCTAATGCACAAAATTCAAGCAAAGGGCATGACCCTCACAGCCCAGGCTTTATCCAGAAGGTAGGCCAGAAGGACATCCAGAAGGTTGTTTGGCTGTTCAGTCTAATTAGCATATTAGCTCTTTATTATATAGGATTCTATTCAGAAAAAAAGTTTTATAGATTAATCTTTCTACAAAATCTTAAGCAATGCATTGACAAAGTAGATTTTTATCAATTTGTTTTTATGTAGTAAATGACCTTTCTACCTTCACATTTTTCTATTACATTGATATCTGTCTCTCTCTCCAAACCTCCTCCTCTACCCCCTCACCCTTCTGCTCTAAAATTTTATTTTATATAAAAGACTAGGGGCCCGGTGCATAAAAATTTGTGCCTTGGGAGGTCCCTCAGCCCGGCCTGTGCCCTCTCACAGTCTGGGACCCATCGGGGGATATCCACCTGCTGGCATGCCTGGCCAGCCTGGGTGAGGAGCTAATAGCTGTTTGTAGGCTGGCCAAGCCCCTTAGTGTGGACCCTCACCCCATTGGGGTGTGGCCAACCTGGGTGAGGGGCTGAAGGCTGTTTTCAGGCTGCCCACAGACTCTTCAGGGTTTGAGTCCCTACTGGGGTGCCTGGGAAGCCTGGGTGCAGGGCTGAGGGCCATTTTCAGGTTTTCAGACTGCCCACAGCTTCATTGACCCAACGACCCAGCAAGACTGGCTGGAAGCAGGTTTCTGGGGTTTATTTATCTTCTATAATTGATACACTGTTGCTTTTAGCCCATGCCTAGGCAGGTAACTAAGCCTCTTGTTGGCTTAAGCTCCATGGCTTCTATAATTGAAAGAATGTTGCCTTAGTAGATGCCCAGCCAGCCTAAGCAGGCAGTTTCCTCCATTTCTGGTATAATGGAAGCCTCCTGTTTGGTTCAGTTCAGTGGCTTCTATAATTGCAACTATGTTGCCTTGAGCAGAGAGAGACCCAGCTGGCCCAGGCAGACAGTTTACTCCTGGTACAACTGGAAGCCTGCTGTTTACTCTAGCTCCATGACTGCCATCCTCCATCTTGGCTGGGTTAATTTGCATACAGCAACTCTGATTGGCTGGTGGGCATGGCTTAGGCGTCCTATAGAAATGGTCAATTTCAATATTACTCTTTTATTAGATTAGATAATGATATTTAGTGTTGTATTCTTTGCATAAAGAATCTTATGTTTGTTTTTATTACTAGAAAATATATGTCTCTAACTTAAACTCTAAAATTGGCCAAAGCTGTAATTGGAAAAGGGCAGTGAGATTTAAAGGGCTTCAAATCAATTTTCTCAGCCCACTTACTGATGACTTATTTTTAATTGGTACATCAAGAGTGTGAAGGAACAAAAACCACTTGAAAATTGAGCTATAAACAGAGAATAATATCATAAGAATTTTTTAATGACTCAAGAAAAGCACAGTATATCATTATACTCGACAAGAAATCCCTTAAAGTCAGCCCTGAATGATGTGTGCCATTTACTGTGGGATTGCTGCTCTGGGTGCATTCCCATCTCTGAGTTTTGTACCTGCTGTTTGCTTCCACCATGTTAGCCATGTCTGTAGTGTGACCAAGTCTTATAGAAGTTCCCACCTTCTGGTGAAAGGGGCAGATGTATTTTTCTTATGAAAGGTATCTACCAATCATCTGTCCTGTCATGAGCAACAGCAACTTCATATAAAATAAATCCTCATAGTTTTCTATCGACGGCAACTCATATAGCTACTCAGGTCATTGGGACCAGAAGAAGACTTGAGATAACATAGCTTTCTTCCCAACAACTTCCAATTTTTTGAGATTAAAGGAGAGTTTATTGTAAAATAGAAAGGGAAATCTTAGACTCTTTTTAAAGCCCTGAAGATGTTTTATGAGGAATGGTTTTTAGAACAGGGGTCCTGTAATTAGGCTGACAGAGGCCTAAAGGTAATTTTTAGTAGCTGTCTCTCCTGTGGCTTTTAATAACGATTATGGCTGCATCATCTGGCTTCTCTCAGCCGAAATTTAAAAGAAAATTGATAGTAGCCAGAGATCCTGGATCTAATTCATTATGAGGTAAGTTATAGAGGGATTCTCACTTTACAAATAGAGTGAGTCTTCTTATTTTAGTTTGAATCTAATAATGAAGACATGATTCCTCAGTGGAAAGGAACAAAACACACCTATAATTTGCCACCATGATATTATATTAGAAAGTTCTGAAGAATTGGAACAGAATTTCTAATTGTGTTTACATGACGTTAATACTGTATTTTCAAGTTCATCAACCAGGTGTTCCTTTGTGGGTTACTCATTTCATTTTTATTTTTACTTTAGTTTTTATGCTGTTTAGCCTGTATCACTAAATCTCATGAAAATTATAAAGAATAAGATGAGGATACCATTTCAAAAGACTTTCTTTGAGTGGTTTCCAAGTTGTATAAATAGGAATACTGATGATTACTTAACAAGAATCCTAATTTGAATTTGAGACGTCATCTGACTGGGAGTAGTGTGGCTCAGGAAGCAGAACACAGGACTCACAAGGACAGCTTCCCGGTTGTGCGATCTGGGCAAGTCCTTGGGCTCTGTCCATTTGTTAAACAGTACTTAATACAGCAGGAATAACATTTTTATTTTGTTTTAACTATGATGAGATGCTGTAGGAACGTAGCTCTTGTTTATATCAATTAGCCTATGGTAAAACTGGTTTCGTTATAAGTCGTTCTGCTGCTGGTCCAAGAACCTATTAATGATGTTAAGGGAGGACTTACTGTATTTACCTGGCAGGACTGCTGCGAGGCTTTGAGTTTATGAAGTACTTGGGAACCTGGGAGATGAAACTCTAAAAGCATAAGATGTTATTATCTTATCCTGGATTTTTATTTTTAGATTTACTTGCATGAATACATGAATACTGCATCATATCCAGCCTTACAATTCAGGCTGTTTTATGAACTTTTTCACTTATCAGCAGATGAAAATGAAGAAAGATATATAAATCCCAAGAAATAAATGAAATGAAAGTATATTATATATGTGTGTGTATATATATATTTTAATATAAAATAATTTTTTGTTAAAACATGTTTAATTGGGTCCTGTAACTGTTAATCAGTTACTTTTTTTTCTCTTAGAATCTCAGTTTTATTGGTAACATTTTAGCAAATCAATAATACAGTTGAAATTATGATCATTTTGACTGGATCATTAGGAGAAAATTTACTTTTTTTCTTAAAAATGCAAAAATATGCATATTTATATAAATTCAAATATGTCACTCTTGTTGAGTAACAAAGAAGTTAATTTACAATAATCATAATTTGGGCTAGAAAGATATTCCTTCCTTCTCTCCCCCTTTACTTACTTTTTCCTTCTACCCTATGTTTTGAGATCTTCATATTTATGAATATGGAGCCCTGATGTTAAACAATATATATTTCTTCTACTTTTTAAAATTTTTTTATTGATTTTTTACAGAGAGAAAGGGAAAGGCATAGAAAGTTAGAAACATCGATGAGAGAGAAACATCAATCAGCTGCCTCCTACACAACTCCTACTGGGTATGTGCCCGCAACCAAGGTACATGCCCTTGACTGGGATCGAACCTGGGACTTTTCAGTCCGCAGGCCAATGCTCTGTCCACAGAGCCAAACTAGCTAGGGCTTATTTCTACTTTTTTGTTATTATTTTGTATTCTTAGAAAAGCAAATTTCATTTTCCCATAATAATGTTATAATTATGTATTACATTTCTGATCAAGTGTTTGTTATCAAGTAAGTCATAGATCTGATTAACTCTATTTTATAAAAGCAAAGTTCTGATTGCTGTTTTGTAATCATTTAAAACAGCAGAATGATTCCCATAGTCCTATAAAATTTGTTGACTATCTTGTGTGCTTTGACATATATGTATTAAGTTTACTTAATTGTAAAATGTTAACAGTTGTTTTTATAAACTTGACTTGTCAACAATTGATATGCTATTATAACTAACATTTTAGTTAACATTTTGACATGCCAGAATTTTGAAGCTTTTGATGTGTAATAATTTTATGTTTCTCAAAATTTTCTCTGGAGGAATTAGAATGAATACTTACTCAACATTACTCAGAATGATACTAAAAGAAAAATTCTGTAGTACAGACCATTCCTCAAAAGATTTAATCAATTTTTGAAGATATTACTAAGAATTTTAGTTATTAAAAGAGGAAAAATTGGATTTTATTGAATTTGAAAATAATAGGTTTACTGTGTGCCTTCCACTGTGCTCTGTACATTAGGAGTCTTGAGAAAGTAAAGTGTCCCAAAGGCAGCTGGTTATGAGAAGGGCTGGGGCTGCTAATGGGGGAGTTCTGTTCCTTTGCTTTAGTGACAGGGAGCTATTTAAGGACACGTTTTGTACTAGATACAGAGTTGGTGCTTGCCTTTAAGTACTATCTAGTCAATTTTATCACCTGTACCCACTCTTCTAACCGTTCTGTACAAAACCATAGTAGAAATGGATAAGGCCCTTTGGAAATGGTGTTTACTTGATAATTAGATAAAGCAGATGATAAGCAGGTAAAATAGAAAGCATCTTATAATAAAAATTTGGAATAATGTTTTCCATACTTTCGCAGTTAGAATGGATCCATAGAAAATGTATCCTGTTGTGATAATATCTCTTTGAACTAGCCTACATAAGTGTCTCCTTTGCTTGTTCTCAGGCCGAGAATGTGTTGAAGTTACGCAAGTGTAAATAAGTGCACATTGTTTTAAGAAGCTTTAGCCTAATGTTATTCCCTTTGAGTTTAGGAAGACATTTGGCAAATAACTATTTTAATCAGTCTTTTAATAATAAAATCATCAACCTGTAGGAGTTACCATGGATAACTTATTCATAGGTTTATACTGTTCTTTCATAGTACTCCCTGGTACCCTGTTTCCCCGAAAATATTATATTAATTTTTGCTCCCAAAGACGCACTAGGTCTTATTTTCAGAGGATGTCTTATTTTTCCACGAAGAAGAATACAGTGCACATTTATTGTTGAACAAAAAAAAAAGGAAATTTATTGCCTGTGTGTCCACACAATGTGCCCGACTCCTGCTCCGCGCAACTCACTGTCTAATTGTAATTCATCCAGACTCCGTCAGGGCAGAGCGAGCAGCAGGCGGCAGCTTGTCCTGGTGGCGGTGCGGGCTCTCTGATTAAAAGAGACCTAACACTTCCTGTCTGCTCCAGCTATGCTGCGGCCAACAGTGAGCTGAGCAGCAGCTCCTGCCATTACGGCCCAGAGTCCAGAGTTACAGTAGCTTTGGGGGGCCTTATTATCGGGGAGGCCTTATGTTCCGGGGGGCTTATTATTGAGAGGCCTTATGTTTGGAGGAGGCCTTATTATCGGACAGGTATTATTTTCGGGGATGTCTTATTTTCAGGAGGTGTCTTATACTTCAGCGAGAGACAAAACTATAAGTAGTTCTTGTCTTTGGGAATGTCTTACTTTCAGGGAAACATGGTAATAGATTATATTTTTATCTTCAATGATGATGTTTGAGAATCATCACATATTTTAACAAACATCAGCTCATCTGTGACTTCTGTGGTGTAAGAGCTAGAATGTCAGGTGACGAGGAACTTGAGGTCTAGAGAAAGGAAAATGTTTTACTCAGTGGCAAAACCAGAAGGACTAGACTTCTTTTCTCTGGTTTCATACTCAAAAGCAATTAGATACATAGGTGATGTGTATAAGCTTGTATAATGTATTCATATTTCAGAATTAATTTTTTGCCTAGTGTTCTATGGTTTTTAGTTATAATGGCTTTCTTTGCACAAATATTGTAGACATAGGTGTTAAAAGGTATAAGAATTGGAAACAGATTTTTAAATAAGTTTTTATAGATTATCCCCCCAACCCCCACCCAAGTGGATAAGGAAGAATATGGGAGATAGGGAGTGAAATGGCTTGTCAGAAAACAGTGACTGGGTCCTTCCATAAAAATATGGCATGCACACTTCAAATGTGTTAGTTGGATGTTTTCTAAGATACTTTTGCAGCTTTGACAGTATATTTTCATAATATGGACTTTGATTTTGAGGAAAAGAGCCAAACCAACTCAAACAGAATGTTCAAATTCAGTCTAGAATCTCCACTTCCTTGATAACTGCATTCTATATAGTCTACTGGATGTGTTCATTGCAAAGTATAAGAACATACTCATTTTCTTCAGTTGTCTTCTTAGACAAATTGAACTATTTTCAGAAAATAAAATAAAAGGGGGGGTACTTCTTGCTTTTATTTATAAGTCATGTTCCTTTTTGATAACTGTTTTTTTGTTGGTGTTATTATTTTATTTTGTTTTTTCAAAATAAACTCAATACTAGATGGCCTTAATCAATGAATATGATAAATATATTATTCTATATATTGTTCTAAAATGATTAAAATTTTAGACCTTTAAAGAAGGTCTCCTTATTTATTTGTCACTATTTTAGTGAAATAAAAATAAGCAATGAAAATTTAAGGTCCTTTTTCCACATGTATGAGTGATGGTTTTATTTTGGTAAGTGTGGGGCTTACTCTTCACTTAGTGCCAAATGTAATTAAAGCAGTATTTTCATGTAGAAGCACATTTTACATTTTAAATGGTATTTCTACCTGTGCGAAGTATTCTTTTATTATAAACTAGAGGCCTGGTGCACAAAAATGTGTGCACTCAGGGGGGGTCCCTCAGCCTGGCTTCTGCCCTCTCACAATCTGGGACCCCCCTGGGCTATCGGGCCTAACCTGGCAGTCAGATATCCCTCTGGCAGCCCGGGAGCCCTCAGGGGATGTCCACTTGCCAGCGGGGAGCAGGCCTAAGCTGCAGTCAGACATACTTAGCACTACTAAGGAGGCAGGAGAGGCTCCCACCACCACCGCTGTACCGGCAGCCATCAGCCTGGTTTGTGGCTGAACAGAGCCCCCCCTGTGGGAGTGCACTGACCCCTAGGGGCAGCTCCTGCATTGAGCGTCTGCCCCCTGGTGGTCAGTGTGTGTCATAGTGACCAGTCATTCCCAGTCATTCTGCTGTTAGGGTCATTTGCATATCACCATTTTATATATAGGACTAGGGGCCCAGTGCACAAAATTTTGTGCACTCAGGAGGTCCCTCAGGCCAGCCTGTGCCCTCTCACAGTATGGGACCCCTCTGGGGATGTCAACCTGCTGGTGTGACTGGCCAGCATGGGTGAAGAGTTGATGGCTGTTTGCAAGCTAGCCAAGCCCCCCAGTGTAGACCCTCACCCCATTGGGATGTGGCAAGCCTGGGTGATGAGTTGAGGGCTGTTTTTAGGGTGCCTACAGCCCCTTCAGGTTTTGGGTCCCTACTGAGGTGCCTGGGAAGCCTGGGTGAGGGGCTGATGGCTGTTTGCAGACTGGTCAAGCCCCCCAGTGGGAACCCTCACCCCATTGGGGTGTGGCCAGCCTGGGTGACAGGCTGAGGGGCGTTTTCAGGCTGCCCACAGTTCCTTCAGGTTTTGAGTTCCTACTGGGGTGCCTGGCCAGCCTGGGTGAGAGGCTGATGGCTGTTTGTAGACTAGACACAGCCCCTTCAGGGTAGGTATCCCCCGCTGAGGTGCCTGGCCAGCCTGGGTGAGGGTCTGACGGCTGTTTGCAATCTGGCTACAGTCCCTTGAGAGTCGGGGGGTCCCTGCTGGGGTGCCTGGCCAGCCTGGGTGATGAGCTGATGTCTGTTTGCAGGCTGACCAAGGCCCTCAGCCACCCAAGCTCTCAGAGAGCTTCTTGGCTGGAAGCAGGTCTCTAGGGTTTATTTATCTTCTATAATTGAAACTTTGTTGCCTTAAGTGGTGGCCACAGCCTGCCTAGGCAGGCAGCTTCCTCCATCGCCAGGGCAATGAAGCCTCCTTTTGCTCTAGCTCCTTGGCTGCCACCCACCATCTTGGTTGGGTTAATTTGCATATAAATGCTCTCATTGGCTGGTTGGCCCTGCTTGAGATGTAGCAGAGTGATGCAATTAGCACAATACTCTTTTATTAGATTAGATACTTTTGATTCTAAGTTTTCCTTCCCACTGACTCAGAATAGAACCTAACTCTCCGAGTTTAGATTTGCCTCTGACATCGTCTGCCTTTGTACAGTGAGTATCCACATATATTACAAAGAAATGACCAGAACTATTTGGATGTCTTTTATCACTGGTCTCAAAAGCAGGTCAACCATGGTCACCATAGGGAAAACAAATATTTCAGGACAAAGTAAATTAGAAGGGGAGAAATTAGAATGGATATATTTTGCCTGTGTGCTGCTCACTGTATTAAATGAACAATGAGAGGTTACATCCTCCCAAGATTTGCTTATAATCATTTCCAAGTTAACAGATTTTTCTTTTTCTAAAT
Organism: Murina feae; assembly: GCA_004026665.1. Lineage (NCBI taxonomy): Eukaryota > Metazoa > Chordata > Mammalia > Chiroptera > Vespertilionidae > Murina > Murina feae. Next base: position 100,138 of record PVJC01000057.1, on the reverse strand, counting down.
GGTTTGAAGTCTGTTTTGAAGTTGTTATTTGGGCATATGGTTTTAGGGCATAGATTAGCTTCTAATTTATTGCTTTCTTCATTTGCCTGACATTGGAATTCAGACTCCAGAAGCAGACAATTCAGTACTTTGAAACATTTATACAAAATAAGGGATGATCTTTTTAAAGTAAATTTCTGATTTAAAAAGAAAATGTTCTTTCAACTGCTAAATTATAATGAGATGTGATATAAAGCACATAATCCTGTAAAATATGAGAGATATGTGCAGCACATCTTTTTTATTATATTGCAGGTATCAGGGTATGAATATTGTGCCCTTAGCTCTCCAGCATGTCCTTGCTCTTCCTGAAAGTGGGGACTATGTCTCTTTTACTAAAGGACAAACAAAAGTGCCTAAGGAGGCAGGGTGGTGAGTGGAAAGAATTCAAGTTTTGTGGTCAGATAGACCTGGGGAAGAATTCCACCTCTCTCTATGTGGCCTTAGGCAAGACGCTGTCTCTAGATGAGCTCTAAATGGGATAATACATCTTAGGTAACAGTGTTTTTTTGTCTGTGTGTTTTAAAAATCTTTATTGTTGAAAGTACACATATGTCCCCTTTCATTCCCTATTGACCTCTTCTAGTCTGCCTCCACCCCTCATCCCTTCACCATCCTATTGTTTCTGTCCATGGGTTATTCATATATGCATATATGAACTCTTCCTATTGCCCATCCTCCCCTGCCTTCTCTCCAAAATTTGACAGTCTGTTCGATGCTTCTATGTCTCTGGTCGTATTTTGTTCAGTGTTATTGGTGGGATGGGATATAATGAATATCAAGTGTCTTAGACCATGCCTGGTGGATGGTAATTTGTATTAGGATGGATCATAACTTAAGGATTAGAATTTCAACTCAACCTGCTTCCACTCACAGATTCAATCAGTCAGGAGTAGGACACCCTCTTTAAGGAATAACTCTAACTTCCAGTACCTAGCCTTCCACTATGTAGAGGAGATGGTATATTAAAATAGTTCTTTAAATATTTTATCCCAATGAAGAGCAGAGGGAGATTAATGTCTACCTTGGGCATCTTGATGGTAAAATCTGTAGTGTCCAATAGAAGACATATGATTTCTGATTTTTTTCTGTAGCATTTATGCCAAGTTTTCTTTTTATTATAAATATATTATTTACATATGTGTCTCTTCCCCCCATCTAAAACACATGTCTTTCAAATTAAAGTCCCAGAGAGATGAGTAATACTATTTTTGTGGCTTTGAATTATACCCAGGCACACAACCATGTATAGTTCTGATGTACAGGTACCTTAAACAACTTTTTAAGAAGCACAATTTTAGATAAATGAATGAGCTCTGAGAGAAAGCATGGCAGGTATTTATTGATTACAGCCACAGACCCCAAAAGACTAGGACCCATGCTGTGAAATGATGATATTGTCAATCAGTTGTGCAGAGCTTCCTTGAAACTAGCCAAGTTCAAATCTTGTTTGGAGAGTCCCAGAGGGTAAAATGACCACAAAAGAGGGAGACCCATCCAAGCTCAAGTAAAGAAGGGTCAGCGTTCTCTAGGGATGGAATGTACTGCCTCTAGTGGTAGGGAGCCTTAGCTACTGGAGAAGGTGAATATAGAGGCAGGAAAGACCCTGACTCAAGTTTTAGAGAGAAAGAATTCTGAAGTTCCCTTTGAAATGGAAACTCTATGCAACCAGAAGAGAAATGTTTTAAAGCTACAAGGAAAGAGGGGGACACCAATGGACCTACTTTGTGCCAGACGATCTGTTGTGTGGGGAAGAGGGTAGGCTTTCCAGACTGCAAGTGTGAGCCAATGAAGTGAAAACACAGTCAAGCCTGATCTGCTCTCCCTGAGACACCGGCTATAGAATTCTGCCTGGAACAGTGGTCTTGTCTAGGAAACTGCAAGAAGTAAGACTCTAAAGTTAGATAGGATGGGGCCAGCCTATGTAGGTTAAGGCATTTGGACTATATCCCATGTACTGTGTGCTGACACTAAAGACTTTTTGAGCACAGAAATAATCATGCTCAGATCTATATATAAAGTCAATTAATCCAGGAGTGTCTGAGGTTAGTTGGAGAGGGACTGGAGTCAGAGAGGCTGTGTGGAAGATGCCACAGTGGTGCAGACACATACAGTAGGGCTGAACCCTCACTCAGATATATAGTACACTCAGTGTGCAAGGGCAGAGATGGGAGATGTCCAGTGTCAGTTGCTGAAGTCCCTGCTTCCAGGGGATGCATAAGAAGGCAGGGATGTGGAATGGAGACCAGGGAAAGAGCTGAAATGATTAACTGTCTTGTTGGAGATCTGTTAGTAAAGCGTGGGGAGCCATCTCCTAGCTGGGTGCTTTGTAAGTCACTTTACCTTCCCGGTGCCTCTGTTTTCTCATCTTAAAGGGGGATGGTGCCCAAGCTGGTTTTCTTAGTGATGAGAGTATCCACCCATGCACTGGTCAAGGGCACATACCCCAATTGCAGGCTCAATCCCTGGCCCTGGTTAGGGTGCATGTAGGAGGTGACCAATTGATGTGTCTCTCTCACTCACATCCATGTTTCTCTTTGTCGCTTACTCTTCCTTTCACTTTCTCTAAAAAAATCAATAGAAAACATATCCTTGGATGAGGATTTAAAAAATGGGAAGGGGGGTTGATAGTGATGCCTACTTTCTGGGGATGTTATGAGGATCAAATGAGATAAATGGAAATGGTTTATAAATTCAGAAATCTGCCTGCATGCCAACTGTCACTGCTGCTTTTGTACAGGCACAACAGGGAAGGCGCAGACTCCCCTAGCTTGTAAAATTATATCCCATTCTTCCACCTGGGGTCCAAGCTGAAGGTTCTGGTTGAATGAGATGATTCATATCCAATCTATTTCAAAACTTCCTACCATGTTCCCTCTCACCTCTGGGTATAAAATCAGAAAGCCTGCTGGCTCGTACAAACTTGACCCTGAAGTCTTTCCTCTCACTAAACAGAAGCACAGTGGTCTCTGGAATAGAATCCACACTTTTCTCCTGGGCTGATGGAGATGGCTGGCTGGGAGAGATAAAGACCTGTTTGTAAGGCTCATCTAACTGGGCTGCACTATAGATGCTTCTCTATGGAGTTAGTAATTCTATCTTTAGAGGGGCTGCTATTACACCTTTTTTTTTTTTACAGTATTTGATCAGACACAATAACACTTCTCATAAGCCATACCTCCCAGGGAATGATTTCCCCTAGAAGCACTGTGAGGGGAGAGGCCCTTGTCACAATTCTTATGACTGAGTCACCACCATGAGCTAACGTCTCCAGCCTCATGAGTCAGTGCTGGCCCAGGCATCAGTGTTGTAGGCAAGAAAAATGAAGCCACAGGTTAGACTCCCCTGTCGTCATCAGTCTGCGCAGAGGAAAAGACAACCAAGCCATCCTCAGATAGTGTCATTTTGGTAATCAGACATTTGGTTCTTCTCCTCTGGAAGGATGTAGAATGAGTGTAAGACTTTTTGTTAAGTTAATAATAACACTTTAAAACGCTGTGATTTGTGTGTGTGTGTGTGTGTGTGTGTGTGTGTTGTTTTCCTTCAGGCACAGTAAGTGAAATGATGTGTTTGAGAGAGGATTGTTCTTGTAAGAGGCAAGATGGAGCTTGCAGGAAAATATCTGTAACCAACCCATTCAGCCTAAGAGAGGGCCAAGACTCATTTGTTTTTAGTGCTTGTTAAAACATGTCTAATTTCTAAAATTTATAAAGTTTTAGAGGATTCTCCATAAAATGTTACTTCTTCATATAGTAAGTATATGTATTTTCAGCCTGATGGTTAATATGTATATCCTAATGGTGAGTGGGCAATGCCAATGTTAGCCTAAGTGGCGAAGAATGCTTGTCAACATAAAGTGGATATAAAAATATAAAGAATATCAGGAATAGGTCATGAATATATGTATTAATCCAGCGAAATACAAGAAGAGATTATACTTTCCAAAGTTTTAAATGATCATGATAGACATATGTGCAAAGAATAACAAGTACTCAGAGATCTTACTCAAATCCAGACCAAACAGGAAATAACAGAAGGGGAAACAGAAGTCAGTGAGGAAGGATAAGCTTGAATATTGTTAATATCAATTAAACAACTGGAATGTTAATATCTAATCTAATAAAAGAGTAATATGCTAATTATGCCACTCTGCCACATCCAAGGCATGCCCACCAGCCAATCAGAGTTATTATATGCAAATTAACCAAACCAAGATGGCAGCCGGCAGCCAAGGAGCTAGAGAAAACAGGAGGCTTCCTTGCCCTGAAAATGGAGGAAACTGCCTGCTTTGGCCAGCTGTGGCCTCAGCTCAAGGCAACAAAGTTTTAATTATAGAAGACAAATAAACCCCAGATACCTGTTTCCAGCTGGCCTTGCTGGAAGCCTGGGTCACTGGGGGCTGTGGTCAGCCTGCAAACAGCCATCAGCCCCTCACCCAGGATGGCCCCACCCTCATGGGGTGAGGGTTCCTGCTGGGGGGCTTGGCTAGCCTGCAGACAGCCACCAGTCATTCACCCAGGCTGGCCAGGCACACCAGCAGGACCTCCCTTACCTGAAGGGAATGTGGCCAGCCTGAAAATGATCCTCAGCCCCTCACCCGGTCTGGCAAGGCACCCCAGCAGGGACTCCCACCATGGAGGGGGTATGGCAAGTCTGAAAATGGCCCTTAGCCTCTCACTAAGGCTGACCAGGAACCCCAGCAGGACCCCCACCCTGATCGGGACACCCTTCAGGAACACCAGCCAGCCCCCACCCATGTACCAGGCCTCTATCCTATATAATAAAAGGGTGGTATGCAAATTGACCTTAACAGCAGAACCACTGGGAATGACTGGTCACTATGACACACACTAACCACCAAGGGGCAGAAGCTCAATGAAGGAGCTGTCCTTGGTGGTCAGTGCACTCCCACAGGGGGAGCTCTGCTCAGCCACAAACCAGGCTGACAGCTGCCAGTACAACAGTGGTGGAAGGAGCCTCTCCTGCTTCCTCAGCAGCACTAAGGATGTCTGACTGCAGCTTAAGCCTGCTCCCCACTGGCAAGTGGACATCCCCCGAGGGCTCCCGGGCTGCCAGAGAGATGTCTGATTGCCTGCTTAGGCCCGAAAGCCCAGGGAGCAGGCCTAAGCCAGCAGGTGGACATCCCCCATGGGGTCCCAGACTGTGAGAGGGCACAGACCGGGCTAAGGGAAGCACCACCCCCAAGTGCACAAATTTTTGTGCACTGGGCCTCTAGTCTAATCTAATAAAAGAGTAATATGCAAATTAACCATCACTCTGAAACACCTAATCCATGCCCACCAGCCAAACCACACCCACCAGCCAATCAGAGCAGCTGTATGCAAATTAACCCAGCCAAGATGTCGGCCAGCAGCCACAGAGCTAAACAGGAGGCTTCCATTTGCTTCAGAGGAAACTGCCAGCCTAGGCTGGCTGGGCCTCTGCTCAAGGCAACAAAGCTTCAATTATAGATGATAAATAAACCCCAGAAACCTGATTCCAGCCAGCCTCACTGGAATGTTGGGTCAATGGGAGCTGTGGGAAGCCTAAAAACAGCCCTCAGCCCCTCACCCAGGCTGCCCAGGCACCCCAGTAGGGAACCGAACCCTGAAGGGACTGTGGGAAGCCTGAAAATGGCCCTCAGACCCTCACCCAGGCTGGCCACACCCCCATAGGGTGAGAATCCTCACTGGGGGTCTTGGCCAGCCTGAAAACAGCCATCAGCCCCTCACCCAGGCTGGCTAGGCACGCCAGCAGGTGGACCTCCCCCAAGGGGTCCCAGACTGTGAAAGGGCACCAGCCGGGCTGAGGGATCCCCCTGAGTGCATAAATTTTTGTGCACCGAGTCCCTAGTATCCTATATAATAAAGAGGGAATATGCAAATTGACCATTACTCTGGTCAATTTGCACCCAATAATGAGCCTTAAGGAGCAATCAGCAGGGACCTGAGGCTGCACACCCACTCTCCTCCTGCATGCGGCTTGACAGGGGACCTCAGGCTACTCCCCATGCCCTGGCACCAGGCCAGAGGAACTCAGGCTGCACCCTCTTCCCTGGCGCCAGGCTTGGGGACCTCAGGCCATGCCCTCTGCCCTGGGCCCAGGCCAGGGGACCTGAGGCTATGCCCTCCACCCAGCAGGACTTGACAGGGGCCCTCAAGGTGTGCCCTCTGCCCTGATGCTGGGCCAGGGGACCTCAGGCCATGTCCCCCACCCCAGCACCAGGCCAGGGGACCTCAGGCTGTGCCCGCTGCCCCAGCACCAGGATGGGGGATCACAGGCCACTCCCTCTGCCCAGCAGGGCTTGATAGGGGACCTCAGGCCGTGCCCCCCTGCCCTGGCACCCAGGGGACCTGAGGCTGCTCCCCCCTACCTGGCAGGACTTGACAGGGTGGGACCAGCCGTGTGAAGGGAGGCCGTCCAGGTTTGGGTCTTGAGCAATTTTGAGGTGCACGTGGGTGGTTGAAGACTTTACTCTGGGTTCCATGGTGCACCCTAAACTCTGACAAGAGGAAGATTTTCATATATGTTTTACTAATTTTCTTTAATCTCTGACACTTCTGTTATAGAGAAAGGGCAAATAGCAATATTAAAATATTTCCTCTAATTAATCCCCTTTTAATGTGCACGAATTTCATGCACTGGGCCACTAGTGTATATATAGAAAATAGGAAATATCCAGTGATAGAGATAATGAGAAGCCACTGGTGTTTTTATTTGTTTGTTTGTTGATTTTATAGATATTGCTTATGTACCTTCTTAAATCTATGTGCTTTAAAAAGTACTGCTATTTTGTGGTAGCAATCTACATCTTGACACATCATTGGTAATGTTCTATAATGTACAACAAACATTCAGAGTTCACAGGAAAGATGGATGTTCCTTACTACACCTGGAGACCCCCTTTCTTCTCTTTCCCTTTCTTGCTTCTTTTTTATTCTGTCTGTAACATGAGCCACCTGGAACAAAGGCAGAGAAAGGGAGAAACAGATAGACAATGATAAGAAAAACAGTAAGGGAACTTCCAAACTTAAAGTCTAGGTTCTTTTTAGTAAAATGAATCTTTGGAGCTTCAAAAAGGAACATTAGTGTAATTAAAGTTTTCTTGCCCATAAAAAACAAATCTCTTTATACTTTCTGACGCATCGGTAAGTACTGGATGCAGCAAGAGCAGCATTGCCCTTTGCCTTGGACATTCAGGAGCATTTTGTCACTGAAATAAATCTGGGTTGATTATATTGTTTCTGTTTTTTGGAAAAGGCATTAGTTCACCTTCAGAAAATTCATTTCCCTTGTGTTCAATCAGATTTTATTTTATTTTTTAGATTTATCTTTATTTTTGAAAGTATTATAAATACCCCCCATTTTTTTTTATTGTTCATTCAGACTTTAGAAATGATTTTATGGACACAAAAATGTTAACCATGGCTCTCTCTAGGAAATGAGATATGTATATATTTTTTTGTTTTAGCTATTTTCATTTTTATATTTTTAACTTTTCTTGGTATTTCAAGACACATAAAATTTTTATTTGAAGAAGTGTTGATAAAGCACAGTATGAATTAAATTAATGAAGTACCATAGGAAGTACAGAAGTAAACATCTCAGTGAAACACCCCAATCAAAAGGTAAAGAGGACCTATCAGTAATGTTAAGAAACACAGCTATGTGGCAGAGCTCAGTAGTTACATGAAAAAGTTCATATTGAAATGTTTTATATTTTATCTTCTCAGAAATTTCAGCATACTACCCACCCAAACTAGGATAACACAGTGTGTATGTATCACGGCTCTTCTAGGATTTCTCCCACTGCTGCTTCCCATGTTTCATATCATATGCATGTGCACACATGTCCCTAAGTGCCTTTACTAAAGATAAGTTCAAGACCCCATATCATTAGGCCTCAGTTGTTACAATTCACTAAATCACACCTTTGGTTTTAAAGTGCATCTCTTGAGCACCAGAGGTGCACTTTGAATGAAAACAGACATAACAGTTTATTACAAGTGACCAGACCCCTCTGAGACTCAAATTCCCCCTCTTTTAGCTATAGTCACCCTTGCAAATTGTTGAGAGTGCAATATGTGAAGCCTGTAGTCCGGTGCCTGCCACTTAGCAGTCCCTTGATAAATCATGCTAGTCCGTATCAGAGCTAGAGACTGTAGAGCGATCATATTAATAGGTAAGTTAGCCCTTCTTCAAAGAGCTCGAAGTCTATTAGGGGCAAACTGATAAACCTAGCCATGATTCAATGTGACAGGTGCTATAATCTGTCTGGAATGTTCCCCTACCTACCACCCTCCTTGTCTGCCAGACAGTGTCCTGCTCATCCTTTAAAAGTCACTGGAAGCCTTAATTGTAGATGAAATCTCCCCCCTACCCAACACACATGTACTTGCTCAGGAGTTTCTTCTATCTTCATTATGATTTGTTCGTATATTCAGAATGACAGTCCCACCTTTATCCTGTGGACTCAGAGACAGTGGCTTTGTCTTTTCACCTCTATATCTTAGTGCTGGCACATAGAATAGGTCTTAGCAAGCATTTGCCAAGGAAGATTCCTTGTGTGAAGAAAACGTGATATAGCACAGAAAACAGACTGATTGACCTTAGCTTCACAGAGGATTAGATACCTCAAGTTGGCTCTCCAAATGATCAGGGCCATGCAATGAGGAAAAGAGAAAGTATTCCAGATAGAGGGCCAGGTGAGTAAAGGCAAAGATACATGGACATGGAATGTAATACCATGGAGGAAATAGTCTGACGTACCTGGGCCATCCAACATTAAGAAGAATGGGAGAGACGCAGAAATGAGGCTGGAGAGAAGTCCACAGAGCCAGATTGAGAAGGGCTCTGACTCATGCTGAGTGGTTTGGCCCTAGTCTTGCCGGCATTGAGGAGACATGGAAGGGCTCTGAGTAGGGGGAGTGACATCAGATTCTATTGGGGGAAGAAAACTGGCAGCAGTGTGGAGCTAAAGAGAGGAGAATGATTGGGAGGCTGTTGCAATAATTCAGTAAGAGATGAAGGGCCAGGGGAAATGGAAATGAGTGTGGGTTGGAAATCAATTTGCAGTATATATATATATATATATATCAGAGATATAAACCCACCTCCCGTAATTAGGGTTGCTTTGTGTCATCCTAATATAGTGTCATTTCCTACACAGTTGTTTTGAGAGCCACATCTTATCACACTGCGGTAACCAACAAGTCAAATGGTATTCCTCCAGTGTTTGGGAAGTTTAGGGTTTTGTGTTTTGCTTTCTTCTCTTAGGATTCATCTTGGCTAATTCTCCTATTGCTCTGAGAAGTCCCACATGTGTATAGTTGGCCAGATAAAAGAACGATTTTTCTTCTCTCTGGCTCCACTTTGTCCTGGAAATGTCTGGGAGAAAGTTTTGTTGATTAAAGAAGGAAGATTTCTGGCCAGAAAGTCAGTGACTGACTTGGTAACTTTGGCCAGACTACTCTCTGCTTTGGGCTTGAGCTATAAAAGAAATGTATTACGCTAAATTCTTAAGCCTTCTTCCTGTTTCTTTTCCTAAAAATAAGAAAGATCACTTTGGTGTTTTACCAGGTAAAAATAATATATCTAACAGTAGCTCAAAGAAAGTAAAAGCATCTTTTATTTTGCTAATACAAAAATCATGCTCATAAATAGCAATGCTATTTTATAAAGTCAGTTAACTACAAAAATGTATTTGTGCTTTGACCCATGGTTGGTCCTCAACGAGTGGTTAGCAAATTTGATCATGAAATGCTTTTATGCCTTTTTGAACATTAGAGATTGTGAATTTATTACAAAGGATATTTACTGTTAATAAACATTTTTTAAAAATTTTTACCGGTACCCAAAGAAGGATTCAAAATTATTGACAGATACCGTATTTCTAAATCTAGCTATAGAACTAGACTAAGAGAACAGATTTTGTAAACACTTGCCTAGAAACTCATATGAAAAGAGGAATCAGGAGATCTATTAAATGCCTCTTCCTGCTTTAGTGCCTGGAATATGCTGTTTCTGAGAAGTATACTACAGGGATCTCTATAACTGATACTAAATATATATGGTTAAGAGCTTTAAACATTTATTCTGAAGCTGGATCCATGAAACAACTTTGAATCATCAGTTTTTAGAGAATCTGCCTCCCGCATTTCTCCACCTACTTACCTGACCCAGATATTAAGGGTGGGAATGGAAAAGCTAGAAAAGTATGTGTGCATTATTTTAAAGTTATAACCAAATGGTGTTTAGAACGACTTCCATGATAATTAGTTCATTTCACTTCTAACTACATTTTAGTGCCAATGATTTCTATACGCTTGGACAGTTTTCAAATAGTTGTCCTTTTAATCATTTAATTAGCAACCCAAAATGTAACCTTTACTTTTCAACAAAGACAAACTATTTTTCTGGGGTATATTTGTATTTATTCACAGGCACATCTCACCTGATATATAATAATCTCTCTTTATACAATTTTGGAGTTACTAATATCAACTTAAACATTAGCTATACCGTCAACCTTCACTTTCTCGACTGGAAAGCAAGGCAGGTGGCCATTTACTAGGATTAGCGTACGCTGAAGGAGGGGGCTTTGGAGAGAGACTATGAAACTGTTGTTGACACAGAGGCCTTTCCGCCTATCTGGAGTTCAGGTTTAGATCTGACAAAGAGATTCGGGTGGTGAATAAAGCTCAACATTTATAAATTGGACTTAAGAGCTACCCTTTGAAAAGTCTGTCAGAGTTCCTGACACAGAGGATTGGTAACTTGTGGGTTTGAAAAACAAAACAAAAAACATCTTCCTTTCAGTTTGATTTACTGTAACTCCCATTTTCATAGCAAGGGTTAGGGATAAAGTTCATTTCACCAAATTAAAAAAAAAAATCTGAAACAACCTGGAAATTGGATATCAGCATTAATTTTACTGCAGTGAAAAACTTGTAGTTTAATAATAAAAGTTGAAAACTTTAACACCTTTTCATAATAATGTTTTTGTATCACAGACCTCAGTAAAATATTTATTAATCTTTTAAATATATTTTTTCTTTTACTGGTTTTATATGTATCATTGTCCTTTGCATAGTGTACAATTTTTTAAAATATATTTTATTGCTTTTTTACAGATAGGAAGGGAGAGGAATAGAGAGTTAGAAACATCAATGAGAGAGAAACATTGATCAGCTACCTCCTGCACACTTCTCACTGGGGATGTGCCTGCAACTAAGGTACATGCCCTTGACTGGAATCAAACCCAGGACCCTTGAGTCTGCAGGCCAAGCTCTAGCCACTGAGTCAAACCAGTTAGGACAGTATGTAATTTTGTTGTTCTTATTTTCGTAAGCCTTCCACTTGAGTGAAAAAATGGGTAAAGGTAGGTCTCCACCTAGGACTTCATAGTCTTTTGGCAGGGAAGACCAAAAGAGACCTATAATCATAATAAAAGACAAATTAATATATATCACAGAAAAAAATAAAGATACATTTTCTCTGGGGCTTTGAAGAGTAAATGTTGTTGGGATAAATGAATGAATGTGTAAATGTGGAATGAACATCACTTGTGAGGTCTGGGACAACTGAAACAAAAAACTTATGCAGAATGCAGGTTGAAAACACGTGTCTAGTTGTCCCATTACAATGCTAGGAAAATGGAAAAAACAAAAAGCTCCTGTGCCTGCTTTTTCTGAAGGAGATGGACTAGAAGTGCTAACTCAGATGAGCAGCCTGTCACTGTAGTTTGCATGGTTTGCCTGACCAGTGCCCCTGCTGCTGACTTTCTGGGAAATGAAAACCAATAGGGGCATCAGAGTCTGGTGAGCTGAGCACAGGCTTGTATCAGTGACAGCAACACAAATCCTTGTGATTGTGATGTGGAAAATTGTTATTTAAATCTGCTGGTTGAGGTTCTTTGGCTCCTGAGTTCTTTCTATAACTATGAAATATTTCCACTTGAATTGATTAGTTATCTTATTATTAATTTCCCACCCAATTAATTGAGTTAAATACAAATCCATTGAAGAGGAGAGTGTAAGTAGGCAGAAAGTTTCACCATTTTCTTTGAGGGTATTGCTTAAATAATTGCTAAGTAATATTTGTATTTATACATTTATAATGTACAGGTTACATTCATTTCCATGCTGTCATTTGAGCTTCACTACACTTCAAGTTTGGTATTGTTATCCCATCTCCCTGTGAAGGATGAGAAAGCTCACAAGTGAAGTGAGGGGTCTGATTCTCTAGGCTACTAGACGGCGGAGTTAGGTCTCTGGTTTTATACTCAGCTGTTCATTTCACATTAACTTTGCAAGACTGTTCCTATCGGCACCATTTGCCCCTCCCCCTCTCTAGCCTTATGCCTCTATTATGGAGTACTATAATTAAAGAATTGGGCATTTGGCTGATAAGTAGTAGGTTTTAATTTATAACATAGAAGGCTTTCATGTTAATTTTTGTCCTGGGACTTAGTGTGCCATGAAAGCTACCATGCTCTCATTAGGAGATATGAATCTTCAGACGATATTTGCATTCAAATTTCTTCTCATTTGGGCTTTACTGATTGGCTGGTGGCAAACATGAACGTTAGCTGAGCCTTCTCTGCACAGGGCTTGACTATTCCTCTTATAGTCAACCCCAGGGACTGCCAGACGGACAGTTGTTAGAGGCAAAGTTCCAAATTCAAGGAGGTTTCTCAGGGTCAACTTTCTTGAGAAGGCCAGGTACAGTAGCTCTGATAAAACCTATGTGAAATAGGTGGAGCTAGAGACTGCTTAGCAGCTACAACCACAAGTTACACTAATAACACGGGAAGGAAGAGTAAAATAAAAAGCTTTTGCCTCTTCCTTCATTTTCTAACACAACATAATGTTTAACCTAACATTTTTTTTCTCTCTTAGTACAGTCAATTATATTTATTCTCCTTTGCATGAAATTATGGTGTCAGAAGTTGGCAACTAATGACCAACTCCAATATTTAGGTAATGGAGAAAACACTGGAATTACCATTTATTGCGCATCAGGCGAAGAACTCCTTAAGGCACTTCACATTATGGTAGCTGATTCATACAATTCTGCAAGGGAGGTGGTGAACATTCCGATTTTACAGATGCAGTGTTACTTACCTTTCTAGGACTAAAGTCATCTAGAGATAAATAGCAGAGCTACACTCTAAGTTCAGGAATGAGTGACCCTTGAAAGGAAGGTCCTTCTTACTAGTATCTTGACCTTCGCTCTGTATCTGTTACTAGTTTATAGCTTGTTTTTTTGCCTGTCCAAATTTAAGTGCTCATGAGATAAGGACAGCAAGAGCAAAGGTGAGATGCATCTTTCCTTTTCTTGTCAGTGTACAGTAAGTAGAATAGATTTGCTAAGGGTCTCTTTCATCCTGGTTCCTTTACTTTGCCTCTGAGGTGGAGTAATAAATGAACTTCCACTTAGTATAAGTTTTGTATCACTCATTACTTTTTTTTTTTCTGCTCTACCTAAAACAAAGTTAGTATGGGCAGGGGGGCAATAGTGATGATTGTGATAACATCAAGAAGAAAATAGGGCAAATGAGTAGAAACAATAAGTACTGCAGACCCGTATGTAAATAAGTTTATCTCTAGTGTAAAAAAAAAAAAAAGAAAAAGATTGTGCCTTTGGCTTTAAAACTGCCTTCCCAATTTGTGAGCATGCGTAGGATTATGTAAGTGCTGTGTCTAAATAACAAGCCCAATACCTCTCACCTAAAGAATGCAGAGTGCTTTGCAAACAGTAGAACTCACAACACAGTACCCCTGTGATCTAGAGACATTTTTACTTTCTAATGCTGTGTTTTATAGACTGGGAAGTCAGCTCAAGGAGATCTGATCTCTCCATGTAGACAAGGTAGATTTAGGACTAAACACTAACTCCCATTTCCTGTCTCCTTAGAAATAGACCACAAGGAAAGGTTAATCCGATGGCAAAGAGAGCAATTTTACCTGGTTTCCTTTTTTTTTTTTTAAGAAAGAAAACACAAACTACTTAGTAGGTATATTTGCATAAAGGGTAGATGTGGAAACATTCATTTCACTATGGCAATAATTCCTGTTTCCCTAACAAACAAACAAACAAAAACCTCACAAAATGTGAGATCTCTGCTGCACTGATTTCAAAGCTATAGCATTTTAACAATTAGAAAAGGCTATACTTTTGCACTTAAGAACCTGTGAATTCAGATTGAAAAATATTTTATTTTGAAAGATGCACAGGAAAGGAAGGATTGTGATTAAGAAGAATGGTATAGAGTGTGTGTATATATATATATATCACAGGGAAAAGGGAGAAAACAAGCAGGATGGATGTGCGCATGTGTGTACGTGTGTTGCAGATAAAACAGATTTTGCAGGTTGAGAGACATGACGATACTTGCAAGGTATGAGAGAGACAAGACCGGAGGCGCCGGGAAGCTTGACTACTGTGGAGTGCTCAGTTGAGACTTGTCTCTGCCCCATGGCCTGCAGCGTTTATGTGGAAATTGGGGACGCTTTTACTGTTCCAAAGCCTTACCTGATCAGACCTGCCCAGGTTTGAGTTTGGGAAAAAAAGTGTTTGAAGTAAACAGGAAAATTACTCACCTTAATGATGTGTTTTACTGGCACTGACAATGCTTTGATAGTCTGACAGATTCTTTTTTTTTTTTTAAGTTTTGGAGAGGAGAGACTTGGAGAGAATTTAATAATCTGTTTAGAAAACATAGACTCTTATGCTTACTCACTTGCTAGGAAGGAAGGATGGAAAGCAGGCTTTGTGCCATCCAAGATACAGGGTTTCTCCTCCTCTTAATAAAGTCGAAATCAGAAATTTTCCAGTAGGGCTTTCTACTGAAAAGTAACCAAAATGCAAGTCCATTCATTCTGGTGCTTTTTGTTCAGGTGTCTCTTAATTATCCCATTGCTGTTCCCAGAGGACAGTCTTCCTGTTCTTTGGCTGTGGGTTCCCGATTTTGTAGGTTGCTTTCATCTATGGTGATGATTAAGACCATAATCCAACTGGTTTGATGAGAGAGTTTGGTGTACCAAACAGAGCAAGCACACCTTTTTTTTTTTTTTTCCCCCATCTGAAACACAATTCCTAAATCTCTGCACCTGAATCTCTGCTTATGCTGCATCATTTTGGGGTGGGGTAGGGGATCATGTTTATGTTGGTACTTAGTTTAAACATAATAATTTAGGTGTTGGTTTCATAAATTTGTTTCTTCCTTTTTTATTTTTATTTTTTTGTAAACTGTTAAAAGATACACATTTCCTTTGTGAGGAATGAGAACTGGATCATGCATTTCTAAATATTTTAATCTTGATGGGAATAGAGATGGAGGTCTGGTCTCATGAAATGAACCCTGTGAAACAGAAAACCTGATGTGTCCCTGAGTCACTGTGACCTTGGTGGAGTCCATTCTTGTGCCCAGATTGGAATCCAACACAGGTAGAGATATAGGGTTTGAGAATTAATTAAAATTTTTTGAGCTTTATGTTCTTTATGAAGTTATACATAGGGTGACTTGCATTCTCTGAAAAAAAAAAAATACACATGGTTGGTTAAATTTGATAAACTTTAACTCCTAAGGCTAACAGACTAAAAGTGGGGAGAACAACTTATAGAGGTATGAAGGCCTTTGAAACAGGAGATCTTTACCAGCTCTTTCCTCTTAGTCTCTGACTGGGAATACCTTGAGCATCATTTTATTTATTTTGGTCAAAGCCCTAACTGGAAATGCATCAGGTGGCCAGTAAGATAAAACAAGTGGAAATATTGACTACAGTGTATGTGTACCAGCCTCTTGGTGTTTCAGGTATAATGAGCTTGTATAATGAAAGCATTGCAATGCATTCTTAGCTCCTACTTTAGTCCTTGTTCTGTTAGCAGCCATTTGTCGGCAACCAGAGCACATCTGGGTTCAACTCATTATAAGATGTTGCACAGAAGTGGCTTGGGAAATATTGGGCTTAATAGTCAGATGTTTCTGTCAGCAGCTCTGTCTTTGAGGCAAGTGCTCAGAATGAACATTCCCTTGGCCAAATAGACAGTGGGTTATTTTTATGAGTATTTTGCTGTTTTCAGAGATTTCTCTCTTGATTCTATGCCATTTCATCTTCAGGAAAAATGGCAAGTTTGAAAGAAGCAATATTTTTCACTTGGTCTCTCTGAGATAAATCAAATGTACTAGTGCAAATTAGGATGTCACAACTCTTCTTTTAGAAGTAACTTTCCCACCCTGGCCAGTATGGCTCAGTTGGTTGAGCATCATCCTGTACACCAAAAGGTGGCAGGTTCAATTTCCAGTCAGGGCGCATACCCAGGTTGTGGGTTGGATCCCTAGTTAGGGTGCATACAGGAGGCAACCCATTGATGTTTCTCTCTCACATTGATTTTTTTCAACCTCGCAAATCAATTTTAAAAAAGAGTAAATTTTCCTATTTCCAGTGGCATATGATATGAGTTGAAAATGCCTAAAGTGTTGAAGGTTTATAAGAATCACAGCATTTATTAATGGTAATTTCACCTAAGGAAAATGGAATTATTTAGAAAATACCTCCTAAGATTGGGACTAATAAGCAATTGGAAAGTATGCCTCTTTAGAGATGGACAAACCAAAAAGGTTTTGCCTAGTGACCTGAAGATGAAATGATATCACTTAACCAAATTACGCTGCTGTCTCTCACTTCACTTCCCCCAGAAACTTAGAGCTACTGGCATTATGATCCCATTTGGACAATATCTCTCATATCTATTCTAACTCTCCCTGACCCACAGCAAGCCCATATACTTCTGGTTCAGCTGGTGCAATTGGTTCCATCCCTGCTCACCCCACTCTTCGCCAGTGTCACCCAGAGGGATCTTTCCAAACCACAGCTCAGGCCAAGGGCTGTGGATGGACCATTGCTAGTGACTGTATACTGACCTCTAAGCATGTCATGCGCAGATCAAAGAGTTCCTTTTGGCCCAGTCTCCCACTAATAACAAAAATCCCTTTCTGTTTGTAAAATGCTTTATATTTTTCAACACACACACATATATTGTCATATTTAATCTGTATAACAAATCCGTCAAGTTGGCAGGCATTACCCTCACTTCTCAAATGAAGACTTATGTAACTTTGGAGATTACACACCAATTTGATGCATAAGGGAGTGAACTTTCTGCCTTCATGTTCCTCATGGTGTGCCGTGATTCCAAAGATACACTCTGCCCCACCAGCACATGTGATGTTTCAGTCATCAGGAGATCCTTTAGATTTTGTTTTTTCCACCCTCATGCCTGGCCTCCTGCTATTTTCTCTCTCCACCATAGTCTTCTTCCCCTGCTTTGTTCCTGACTGTCAAAAAAATTTTTTGTACTGCATGAATATTGGCAAATGTACTAATTGTTGAAGATAGGTGATGTGTCTGTAGGATTCAATAGATTTGAAATTTTCAATAATAAAAATTTCTATATATCCTTCCCAGCTAAGGTTGCCAGAGTTATGGGGGGGGGGGGGGAATCCAATATGTGAAGTCAAATATGAATTTCAGATAGTAAACAAAACATTTTAGCAGAAGTATACCCCGTGTAATATTTGAGACATACTTCTGCTAAAAATGAGACTGTTTCTGAAACTAAATTTTAACTAAGTATGCTGGATTTTATCTGGCTATCCTATTCCCAAATCAAACAACAATTCCTTAAGCAGACATGGAATTTTCATCCCTTTTACTGAACTGAGTTCAGCATTAGTTGGGTGACAAAGAAGTTTGCACATGAGTTAAAATACAAGCTGCACTATCACTCTTTTCTTCATGAACTTCATGTGTCTCCTTTGCTTCTTCCTTTCCCTTTGCCTTCACTCCTTCCTCTTACTTTTCTCCCTCTCTCCCTTCCTTTCTTTTTTTCCTTCTTTATAAATGCCATATCTGTTTCCTTCCTTTCTCATATTTCCTGAATGTTTCAAATTTGTTGGCACACCAGCTGCTCTTAACAGGTTTGTTTTACTAGTTTTCTTATTATGGCTAAAAACATTTTAGCAGATATACTCTAACTCCACAGTCTAACTAAGACGGTCATGTTGCACTCTTTTCCCCATTTGGGGCTAATTAGAATATTAAGTTTATAAAGAAGGAAGAAAAGTGAGCAAGATGAAGCGTGTTCCCATCTTAAACAAATGAACTGTAAAGAAATAGAAAGTACCATTATGACAAGCTTTTAAGAAGTGTTGTAAATAGAGGAAAGTCTTGCTTAAATATCTCCCCATCTAATACCTCCTACTCTTCATCTCCCTCCTCCCCTCCACCCTCCCCCTTCCCAACCCCAGCAAACACAGACATATATTAGTGGCCCACACAGTCTAGAACTACCATTCATGGAAGTGACATCTCAAAATTATGTTAGTTCTTATATATTTATTTTAAAAGGATGAGATAAGAAGTTTAAGAATTGGCTTAAAAGTATTAAAAAGCAAATCTGATCTAATTTATTAAGTTACACCTTTCTTTTTTGGCAGGATCTTAACAACTTAACTGGAGTCTCAGTGTTTCAGATGTTGACTAACTGCACTAACCTGTAATAAAGAAACTCAGCAATCTGCTTGTAAGATGGTATAGCTTTGAAAGAAATTCATCTTGTCATTGTTCACTTAGAACCTGAGGGACAGCTGTAGTTAAAGGAGACTTAACTAAGTCCCTTGAACTTTTCATAGATTCATTGCAGCACATGGAAAAGCACCTGGTATATTAAGTGTCCTAAAAATACAGTAAGTCAGAGGAGATCAGCATGCACGGCCTCTGTTTATGTTTTGAAATCCATTTGCTACTCATTTCCCTCATTTTTAAATCCTATTATACCTACACCTGGGCAGCCATTTCTCTGGGATGAAAGAAATGAAGCATATAAAATATCAGAGTAACAATGATTCTCAACAATTATTGCTGGTATTCTGATAGAGAGATTTACATCTCTTTGCTATTCTGACTTAGTTCCCGTCGGAAGGAGAGCCCAGTAGAATTACAGTTTAAATATCATAGGTAGAAGCACCAATGGAACCCTGTACTGCTTCCCCACCTAGCTAAAACATAATAAAACACGTTGCCTTATGAGGAACGTGAGAAGTGGAATGAAGAACTCAGTTATGCAAATTTCCGTTACAGTGCTAAAACCAGCCTTTTGATTTGTTTTCCTTCTGTCTCTACTTTCTTGTTTTTGTTTCCTGATGGACCCCAGAAACGGATCTTCCCATACAATAATATTAGCTACACTTCAGTCAAAGATTAATCTTTATAAGTTTGTATTGAAAATACTGTGTCATTAAAATAATTTTGCTGTTCACTGGTCTAGCAATTAAGCTCCCCCATGAAAATAACCACTGAGACTAAACGCGGTGATGCAATGGTGAGAGCTGTTGTCACCACTGTAGGCACTGGACGATACACAAACATAACATGGTTTCCCCACCAGCTGTCCCTCACAACAAGTTTATGGTGGGCAGTGGTGTTATCCCTGCATTAGAGATGAGGGACCTGAGGTTCGGGCAGCTACACCACATGGCTAAAGTCACATAAAGGTTTGCAGCAGATTTTCCATTCTCTTCTCTGGTGCCCTGAGCTATTGCCATGAAGGTCGAAGCAAGGGCACTGCCATTGGGGGACCTGGAGTTGAACCTGGCCCTGCCACTTAGCAGCTGGGAAAGACTGGGCAACTTGTTTAACCTTTCGGAGTCTCAGTTCACTTGTCTGCCAAATGAGAGTAATAACCTACTCCCAGGTTATTTTGAAGATTATATGACATAAGAACTAAGAGAGTGCCTAGCCTAATTCATGTTCATTAAGTGTTAGCTTTTTAAAAATATATATACATCCAATGTGGATCCCATTTCCTATAGTTGCATCAACAAACCCCTAGTATTGAGAATATTTGAGCATACGTTAGTCATGGCAGATGCTGTGGCTCATTAAAATGTGCAAATCCTAAATTCCCCCTTTTCATGCAAAACTGTAGATGTCTCTTCATAATTCAGACTACTATTTGGAATCTGCAAGTGGAAGTTGTACAGTTCTTTCAGGAACGAATTGAGTTACTTTTACTTCTCATAAAAAAGTGTTACACTCTTGATTTTCTAAAACACAGCTTATCTGTGTTGTATGTGTATGTGTGTGTGTGAGAGAGAGAGAGAGAGAGAGAGAGAGAGAGAGAGAGAGAGAGAGAGGGAGGAGGGAGCTACTGGGAGAGAGAAAGAGAGAGAGAAATAAATGGGGGATAGTCAGCCCACACAATTAAGGTTTGGAGGACATTTGCTACAATTTTATAAACTTACATTCTTGTGATGAAAAAAATGTAAGGCCTCTCAATACCTTCTGGGACTTTGAAAACCAGAAAACACATTGGTATTTGTTTCATTTTTCATGAGTCTTAATTTTATATTCTGTGGTATGTCATAAGTATGTATATATATATTGATCTTTTCCACATGGTAAGTTTCTGGAGGGTACAGACTCTGTCTGTTCTCACATGAAGTACTGTGACTTGAGCACACAAGGAGTCCACAAATGCCCCGGGAGACATCCTACAATGTACCACATGATGGGCATGCAGGTAGTCGGTACCCTGGATTTGAAGTTAAAACCTAGATTAGAGTCTTGACTTCAACTTCTCCCCTTATTTTGTGAACAAACTAGTTTACCTACTTGAGCTTCTGAAACTTCATTGACAAAAAGAGGATATAGATGATTTTCTCATTGTGTTAGTTAATAATTAAATTAATAATGCACATGAAAATGCTAAGGACTGCCCAGATGGGTAAGTAATGGTGTCACTTACGGAAATCAATACATGTTTTACGCCTCCCTACTGTCTACACATATTTTCCCATCTCTTGTCATGAAATTGGCTCACCTAGCTTTCTCACAGGAGGAGTATCCCACAGATTTAAACAAATCACCTTGATTGGAAAAGAGGGCTCACTTTTAGGGTTTATGTATAAATGAAATTCCAAAATAAGCAATGGATCTGAAGAAAGAAAAACAACTACGATATTGTCTTGCAAAGGGTGTCTGGTACATTGCATAGCAATAAGGGTATAAGTGCCTCCAGCAAAGAACAGTTTCTAAATGTGTTTCAGTTCCCTGGAAAGACACAGCCCTCAGCTGGAACTAGAGGTCTGGAAACTATACACTGTGATTCATTTTAAAAGAGAGCACAAGAATGAGTGTATAAGTATACACAATAATTTCAACTCTAGCATTGGGGCAGGTTGATCAAAGAAGGACAGCCACCAGGGGGGCCTCCTCCTAATTTGAGAGGAGAGGACATATTCCTTGTGGGCAGGTCTGGTGCCTGTGTGTCCCAAGGCTGCCTTCTTTATATGCTAAGGAGGGGGATAAGAAATAATGGGGGAGAGGGCATCAGGTTTAGGCCCCAAAGGGAAAGAAAGGACAGGTCTAAAAGCCCAGGGCTTTGCAAGGTATTGGGAACAGTGCATTACTCTGAGGAGAAAGGAAGACACTTTCCCTAAAGGGCCAATGATGGTTTAAATCCTGGAGCGTGGCCCAGTCAGTCAGATGCTACTTCTGTGGTTACAGGGAAGCAGATGGTTGGCAGAGATTGTCTCCTGTCTAGAGCATGTGTGCCGAGGAATCTCTCCAATGTGTCCACCAAGCCTGCCCCGAGATATTACCTCCTTGGAGTGAAGGGCTATAGGAATGTTTTACATTGAGATCGTGGGGTTGAAAGTTAGGAGTCTCTGGTTCTGACTCTCTTTTATTGCAGACTTCTGGTGTGACCTTTCCTCTGGGTCTGCTCTCCCATTCATAAGTTGAGGAGTTAGTCCAGATACGTCTAGTGGGATGAGGGCTGAGTTCTCTGCCCACCAGGGTTTGTGCTAGAAGAATTTTTACTCCACAGATAATTGTATCTTCCTGTATTGCTGGGGAATGTTGAAGTTACTTTTTATTGAGGGCCATGGAGTACATGTATGTCAGGATGGTTGTTTGTGGGTATTTGATCAATCCTGAGAAGAAGACAAACTCCCTAACATTTGTTCTCATTTCTGCCATGTATTGGAATATCACTTTAAACATTTGAGCCCCCGTCTCTGCACATGTAAAACAGGAAATTCTTCTCATCCCAGCTTTCTTTTTGTTGTTGTGACTTCAGGGAATATCAAAGGGGAGCTAACACTTACTGAGCACCTGCTGTATACCAGCCACTCTGACAAATGCTTCCCACTATCTGCTTTGTTAAGGTACCTGGGAATGGTATTACTGGTCAGGCAGGGTTGGCTGATGAGGGTACTGACAGAGGACACTAAGTAAAAGGTCGTTTACTCTCCAGGGGAGATAAAGTTGCAAAATTACCGATCAGGCTTTGTCAGTGTTTTTTAACTTGGCTTTCTAAACTCATACCCTCAGGCAGCTAAATGAGGCTGGCCGGCTCCACCCCCACCCTCCCCAAGGTTGGTGATAACATACTGTCCCCCAGCAGGCAGGCTGCAGCTGCCTGGGGCTGGTGCCCAGTGCTGGCCAAAGAGCTGCCTGTGGTCTCCCGGAGAGGTCCCAGGGCACATTCCTCCCTGCAGAGGTTTTGCTGCTTTGTGACACAGTCTGAGTGTCCCCCATACACACACACCTGCCAGGCCCTGTGGGCTCTGGGCTGGTCTTCAGAGCAAGCAGGTAGCAGACAGCCCACCTGCTTGATGTCAACATCTGTGGGTGCGGCCTCAGGAAGAATGTGCCGCTCCCAGCCTCAGCTCAGGTAATTAATCCCCACAACTGACAGGTGGCAACAGGCAGCCCTTTGGCTGGGGCCATCAGGAAAAGTGCTTGGAGGAAGGATTTTTTGTAAAACTATCAAGAGCACAATTCGTACATGTCTGGCAGCTAGACGACTGTGGCAGGAAGGGAGACGGGGAGGAGGAGTGAATACCTTGCCAGACGGCTATGGGGCCAATTTGGGGATCTCTTCCTGCCAATCGTTATGATAGATTCAATAGGACATGGTGGCTCAGGACTTGTTTGCAAGCTCACTTTGCAGATTTCCCCTTCCTTTGAAGTGGATACAGTCCTAAGTGGAATGCCTTGGTTGTAAACAAAGAAGTCGGAGCCCAAAGGATGAAATGATTTGCCTAAGATGATATAGGAAGTCAGGGGGCAGGTGGAAGACTAGAGTCTTGTCTCTTGACTTCCTGTCCACGATTCTTTGGGGAATGTTTTCTGTTCCATTATACAGATGCAGTATAGAAATTGAGTGATAAAGCTGTAATCTAGTCCCAGGAAGGATCATTAATTAGCTCTTGAATGATACTTTAGTTTTCCATTTAATCTTTTAAAGTTGACTTCTCAAAAGAACACCTGCATCTCACCCCCAAACCATATAGATACATTCACTTTCCCTCTTTGTTTTTCGGTATTTTGGTATACCAGCCATCATAGCCGTCATAATAATAACCTGATATTTGTTTGGAGTATATTTGCTTAACTAAAATTTTGAAGTGATTATTTTCAATTATTTTTTTAAACTCTTCCTAGAAGTAAAATTTATAATGCTTCTCAAGTGAGTTTATTTGTAAAAGACAAGTCTAGAATATAGCATATAATTAGATCATACAATTATATGTGACTAGAGGCCCAGTGCACAAATTCATGTACCAGTGGGGTCCCTTGGCCTAGCCTGTGGAATGGGGCCAAAACCAGCTCTCTGACATCTCCTGAGGGTCCCCAGATTGTGAGAGAGGACAGGCCAGGCCGAGGGACCCCACCAGTGCACAATCAGGGGCAGGGAGGGACACAGAAGGGCTCCCAGGGCATGTCAGGTCTGTCTCGTTCAGACCCAATCAGCTGAACCCCAGCAGCAAACTAACCTACCACTCAGAGAGCAACTGCCCCCTGGTGGTCAGTGCACATCATAATGAGCGGTTGAGCATCCTTAGCATATCATTAGCATATTACATTTTGATTGGTTGAACGGACAACCAGATTACTGGACTACCAGACACTTAGCGTATTAGGCTTTTATTATATAAGATAAGGTTATTCAATATGTTTCAGGCAGATCGCATTAAAGCTGTGTAGTCTACCTTTTTCTAGCTAAGACTCTTTTTGCATTTTAGTGAATTGGATATTTATAGTCAATTTTCCAAAGCATATTGATCAAAAGTTATGTTATGATCCTTTTATGTTTTACTTGCAAATATCTTATTTCTTCCTCCATTATTCTCCCTCACCACCAAGTCAGTTTCCAGAAGTTTATTTTGTCCTCTCTAAATATTACATCTGCTTTGTATAATTTTTTTCACACTAATTCCAGTGACTGATTTCATTACCCTCTTGCCCTTATAAAAGGGCCTTTTTGACTTTCCAGTTCTCAAGAATACAGTTCAGAAAAGAAAAAAAAAATGAATGTTTTAGGATAGCTCTATCTAAACAAAGGCAGGCTTTCTACTTGATTGCTAAACTGGGATGAATTGAGTCGTGACAGCTTTGGGGTTTCCTTGTCCCCCCCTTTTTTCTTGTCAAATACTTTAGGTTATTTGAGGTAGCACATATCTTACCTTCCACCTTCTGGATTCTTTGAACTGTTTGAAAATAAGAAACATTAATTAGAAGTGCACCTAGCATTTTCTGTTAATGAATGGTGGCTCTCTTTTAAAGTATTTGTAAAGCTCATTATTTTTATTTTATTTTGCTCAAACCAAATTCATGCAAAAGGCCAGAAGTGTTATTGCTGTGTTCATGCTTTAGCATAGTTTTACTCTCTTTTTAAGTGCTAACCATCCTCAGTGTAGGTAATTTGCCCTAAGTGTTAATGGGCCACAACTCATCTAGATGTATTATATGCTGAGGTTAATTCTGTGGGCTAATGTGGGAAATAGGCATAATGCACATAATATTACATTAGAAAAAAATTAAAACATTTTCTTCTAGCACAATAGCATGCCAGATGTGGCTCTCTCTGGAAGCTGGCATTGTAGTATCAGGAATAGCTTCAACAGTGCTCTATATCATTGCTTCCCTTGTCGATGGGTTAAGTCAAGAGGTGGGTTTTATGATTATTCATTTATTTACTTCATGGAATTTTATTTCATCCATGTCCTTGGAAATTGATGGGTCAAGTCAGCCTTGTGATTTTGGATTAGCATAAAATGTGGCATTTATTCTGGGAGCATATTAAAAGAGTAAAGGGTTTTATTTGTTTATTTTGTTTTGTTTTGTTTTGTTTTTGTCTTTTGATGGAGTGGAGAGGGAGGGTCTTTGTTGCACCTTTAGGGAAGGGAAAAGTTATGCAGGTGTGTGCTGATATTAGCTGGCATCTCTCTGGATTGTGATACTGAATTACCAGTCTGACAGCCAAGAGCGTGTAATATAGTATGTCTACTGAGGCAGGTGGTGATGGTGAGGCTGTAGTTACTGGAATGCTCTCCCCCCTTCTATTTGCAACATATTATTAGTAAAGGAGCTGAATTTACTCTTGTTTTCCAAAATCCCCTGGAATTATTTTATTTGAACATGATATTTGGCTTTAAGCATCTCACTCCTCAACATGCCAAACTCCCTCTCCCATTCCTAAAACAAAACAAAACGTAAGCAAAGCTTGCTTTTCCATTTTGTCAGGGATATTGTATAGCAACAGTTTAGTCCATGTGATAGTTTTAAGGCATTTCAGTTCCATGCCACTGTGGAAATACTTTGTTCATGTGAATGAATCTTCAACACTGTGTAAGAGCAAATTTTGTTAAATATAAACAAAATATTGACTCTTCGTTCTTGCTCATAGGCTAGTACTTCCTAGAAATAAATGCACATATGCATGACTACACAGAATGATTCTTATACTTTTTACATGTTTCTGATCAGAATGAATATCAGCACTTTGTTTTCCACATTCTTTTTAAAGAGGTTACCTTGTCAACGTGAGCCTGGTAACTGGGTTCTCTAACAAATTTGCACCATTTCATAAAATCTTCAAAATAAAGAATTATTAGGGATGATCTAATATAGCTCCCTTATTTCTTCCTTTGAATGATTAACTTGAGTTTCCAGGAGATCACGTGAGTGGCCTGAAATTCTTCAGTGGGTGACTTCCTCAGTGAGTGTCAGGAAGCTGTGACTGGTTTTGAAAGGTCAGTTATTTCTATCTTTGAAAGTAAATCTTTCACATGTGCTTCCTGACCCCCCCATCATAGGACTTCATTTTCTAATTTCACATTAAAACTTGCCTAATTTAGAGACACAACTTCATGGGCTGTCTTACCTATATATGTAAAGGGGTTCCTACAGTGCATGGCTAATTTATTCAACCTAGGACCTGAAGTAGTAAAATTGGTTCTTCAAACAATGGATGATTATTACATGTTATTCCTATATTCAAGACTCCATTCTGAGAATATAGTTATAATTTAGAAAAGAAAATCTTAATTCCTAGACAAAGTTTTTTTTAACAAATTAAAAAGGATCTGATATTTACTCAAAGAGCATACAGTATCCTTGCAACCCTGTAAGCAATTGGTGATCATATGTTAGTTTTTTAGATGATCTCTGGGCTTTATACTTGTATATATAATCATATTGTGTACTTATGTAACTCACTCTGGTAGCTAACATACCAGTTCCACTTCAGCCCCATATATGAATATAAAGACTACAGACTACATGGGGAAGAACACGGGTTTGTGTATCAGGATGGTCCTGTCACTGATTATTTTTGAGTAAGTCTCCTCTCATTTCTGGGACTTGGATTTCTCCTTTGTAACCGAAGTGGCTGAACTAAATGATCTCTAAGCTTTTCCTGGTCTACTTTCTAAGAAAAGCTTAGCAACGTTGTCCTGAACGAAAATGTGTTGAAACAGGTGACTCAATAACAGAAACATGAAATCTAGTCCTGGGTTTTCTATAGAAACTCATACACTAGAGTATGATGTAGTTGTGAAAGTACTAGCTTTCCAGAAGAAAGGAAATCTGACTTTAACTACACATTGCCTAGATTTTGTTGTGTAACCTTTAGAAATCATTTTTTCGTAGGGATGCCCTCCTGACCCTCCAAATTAAGTTGAACCCCACATTTAGGTGTGTCTTTCTCTACTTTTTCTTTAGAAAATGTATCACAATTTTAGAAATAATTCATTTACTGTCAGTGTTTACTTTAAACCAATTCATTTACGGTAAGGAAACTGTTAGTTCCTTGAGATCCAGGACAGACCCTGGCATGAAATAGGTGCTCACTAAATATTTGTTGCATTAATGAACCCATTTCACTTCTGTAAGCCTAAATTTTATATCTGAAAATTAAGGGTAGAAGGTTTGGACAAGACATACTATAATGTTCCTACTGGGTTCTAACATCTTATTTCTATATTCTCTACCTTCTAAAATCTTGTCTGCAACAATTTTACAGGTTGGTGCTGTTCATGCTAAATTTATTCATTAAAACTTGAATTAGGAAATATTTCAAGTATACAAAAATAATAAGTAAATTTAGACACCTAGAATCTACTAAAATGTTAAAAATGTTCATATTGCCTTAAATATTTTGTTTAAGTAGAATATTACAGATAAAGCAGAAGGTCTTCCTCCATTCTATCTCATTTGCCTGTCTCCTTCTATTAAAATAAGTGAAATACATCTAAGTATAAGAACATGGATAAACCTTGAAAACATCAGAAGTGGAAATATCAGATTACTAAGATGAAGTTTTGGGCAATGTAATTAAATAAATGTTCAGGACACATAAAATTATAGTACATGTACTTATGGAGGTATGCACATGCATTTTAAATGTGCAGCAGATAAACCAAATTCACTTTTTTAAACAAGTGAATTCAATAATTTAGCATGGTTTAGAATTTAGTGATTACTAGTGGATCAATATGAACTATGTGTTTCATTATAAATAGTTAATATTCAAACTTCAGCAGACTATTGCTATCTGGCTGCAACAACTTCTCAATGAAGCTGCACTAATGTTTTCACAATACTCCAAAAATTACTTAAGCTACATTTATGTGGAGAATTTTAGAAAGATGAGGCTTCAATAATTATCCATTATATGTGGCTTTTATGTTGCTCTTTGCAGTTCACTAAGGCTTCTGATACCTGTAACTTTTTCCTCTATTCTAAGAGCTGTATATTGTAATTTTTTTTCTATTTTAGATTTGAGAGAGTTGAAGTGACTACCTAAAAACTTGGGGAATACATAGAAGAGGCAGAAATTAAATCTTGTTTTTTGATCCCCCTGTCCAGTAAAGTTGCTTACTGCTGTCAGTGTGGGGTAAGAGTTCTTTTCGAATGCTCTTGGCTTTGAGAACTAAGCCCTTTCCTCTTTCACAACAAAATTAGCCTATTAATTCCAGTGTTAGCTCATGTTATTTTCTTTGTCCAGAATTAAAACTAATTATTTTTTTTCCTGTTTGCTATCCCATTATCTAAGACATGTCTCACTTAGCTATTGACTATCAGAAGCCCTGTATTAAAATTAATTCTCATTTATTCTGCTTTGATTTAAATAAGGGATCAGCAAATAACACATTTGTGCAAACATACTTTTTTTCCTAATGAGTGACAGTGCTTGGTCTGTTTTGTTGCTTCCTAGCATATCTTTTGTGATGAAAACCAGTAGGCTGACTTTCAGTAAGTCTACAACATTCCTTCCATCTCTCCACCTTTGCATTCATTCTGCTGCCCTGGTTTAGGCCCTCCTTGTTCTTGTTCCTGATTAAGTTTATCTTCTTCCTACTTTGCTCCAGCTTTGCTCCTTGTTGTTTTACTTAATACGAAGAATTGATTAGGGCTTCCTCCTGCTTTGCAACCCTTAGTGACTCTTCTCTGCCTACAGGTAGGGTCTACCTGTCTCTTGTAACATCTAAAGCTCCTCGGAATCTGGTACCTGCTTTTCTAGCTTGGACTCATTGCTTTCTGCTCTCCTCCTCCTCCTGCTTCTCCCAGTCTATCTATATTTCCACCATAGTTAGATTCTCTTTGCTTATACTTATAATGTTCTCTCTTGATGAAAAGCCTGCTTTCTGCCTCTTGGTTCTCCCTTTTTTCCATTCTTGGGTGCACCATCTAGTTGGTTGAACAACTTGTCTTTTAACTCCTAGTTTAAATAGCACCATTTCTATGAAGCCTTTCTTCTCTACTTTAGTAGAATACATTTACTTTCCTCTTTCTCTCTTATCTACAACCAATCCATCTGCAGATCTGGTAAAAATGTATCAAGAAATGAGGTGCTTCTCACCAACTCCACTGATGCGCTAAGCCTCTCTCATTTTTTACTTGGGATATTTGCATAGCTTCCTTACTAGTCCCCCTGCTTCTGTCTTTGAACCTTACAGTTTGTTCTTCATAACATCCAGAATCTTATTAAACACAATTAAGCCATGCCACCTTCTCAAACTTCTCCAGTGGCTTTCCAACTTATATCAAGGAAAACTGAAGTCCTTAACCCTGGCCAACAAGGCCTTGCATGAGCTGGCCCACACAATGTCTCTGATTTCTGATCTTATCCCCATCTTGTAGCCTTTACTGCTCTCCAGTGGCACTGGCCTCCATGACAGGAATGCTCACCCCAGGATCTTAGTACTTGCTATCTTTGATAACTGGAACATTATTTCCCCAGTTTATGTATGAATTATTCCAGTGCTTCCTTGATATGTTTTTTTTTAAACATTAACTTATCAAAGAACCTTTGGCAATCTTAGACAAAATAATATCCTCTTCAACTCCCCAACTCCTACCTTTTGACTCCCTCTTTTAAATTTACTCTGATTTTTTTTTCGTTATAGCATTTATCACCATCTGACATAATATTTATTTGTTTATTCAAAATACCAGCACCTTTGGAGCATAATCTTTTTGCTTTATTGCTAAATATCTGAACCTAAAACAGAGCCTTGAATAAAGTCCTTGGTCACTAAATACCAATTTAATAACTAGTACTTAATTGCTTTATCTTGTGGAATCCCATAACACTTTCTACATACTTCTGCTGTACCCAGTGAATTTGTGTAGTTTATATTTCACTCTGTCTCTAATTTACTTCAGACTTCTCTACACACTAAAATACGTATTGACTCAAACACCTAGTTTTAAGGGATCCAGCTAAAAGTAACTGGTGTGCTAAAGATTTATGTAATGTGGTCACAATATACCCTGAAGCGTTATATTTAATATTTAAAACTGGAGAAACCCAGCTTAGTGGTTGAACATTGACCTGTGAACCAGGAGGTCACAGTGCAATTCCCAGTCAGGGCACATGCCTGAGTTGTGGGCTTGATCCCCAGGAGGCAGCCAATTAATGCGGAGTAAAATTTTTATTGTATGAGAAAGGCATGGTTAAATGGCATATTTCCTTTCAATACTGTAATTGCAACTGCTTAATTATATTTTAAAATCAAATCATGCTATGATATATTAAATTTAAAAAGATACCAAACATTTTATATGCCCCAGTTTGCATAAAGGAGTGTGTGTGTGTGTGTGTGTGTGTGTGTGTATACATTGGAAAAAGTCTGAAATGTTAATGGTGTATAAGGTTTGTACACTGAAAATTAAAAAAAAAATGAGAGAAAAAATTACAGAATGAAATTAAACATGTCCTAATTAAATGGAAAACTATATCATGTTAATGGACTAGAAGCACAATATTGCTCAGATATTAATGCTGCCCAAAATAACCTATAATTTAATACAATCTTATCTAAATTTCTACCAGGTAATTTTGTGGGAATTGACAAACTGCTTGTAAATTTTATATGGAAATTCAAAGAACATAGAATAGCCAAAATAATTTACCAAGGAAGGATCAAAATTGGAGAACATAGGTTACCTAATTTTAAGACTTGCTATAATAAAGTTAGAATAATTCAGACAGTGTGATGCCAATGTATTAGATGTATAGACCAATAAAATAAAAAGCAATAACCCGATAAAGACTTTAACACACATGGTCAATTACTTTTCACAAACAATGCCAAGGCATGAAAGATAAAGATGATCTTTTCAACCAGTAGTGTTGAAACAATTGAGTATCCATAAAAAATAAAAAAAAGAGAGAAAGTGGAGGGGCATGTGTTGGGGGTAGAACAGGATAAAGAAAAGACTGAAAATAGATACAAGACTAAACGCAAGAGCTATGATCATAAATCTTCTACAAGAAAACACAGAAAATCCTTCTAACATTGGGTTAGACTAATATTTCTTAGAACCCAAAAAGTATGATTAAAACAAAACAAAGCACACACACACCCAGAACAAGAAACTGGGCATTAAAATTAAAGAATCTCAAATCAATGTTGGGAGCATTTCAAAGGTGAGTGTTAAAAATCCCAGAGAGAAAGAAACATTACAAGAAGCCAAGAGTGTTCCAATTATTTGAAGTCTCTGCTGACTCAAACCACCAGGGATTTAAAAATCTTAGCCTACATCAGATTACCACTTTTTGTGATCTTGCAAAAGCCTGGAAAATGGGTGAAGAAGATGGTGGCCATTTTGTAGAGAATAAGGAAGCAGGCAAGTCTACGAAATTATGCATATACTGTAGACCAGGGAGACTGAATTTAGTATTGGAAAAATATTAAACATCATCACAGAGACTGTTAGAAAACAGTGAAGCTAGTACAGTGGCAGAAGCTTGGCTTTGTCAAGAACCGGTCATGCCAGACCACTTCAGCTCCTCTAGGAATGAGTGGCAGGCCTGGTAGCTGAACCAGAAGCAGTAATACAAATGTTTCTTGGCCCTGACCAGCTATTCAGATGTAGTCAATATAAAACCCTCATCACTAAAATTAGGAAATAGGGTCTACAGTGTTAGCTCAATCTTAGCTGAGGACATAACTAAATTGGCCTGGCATGGTATGGAGAATGGAGGGAAACCATGAATATTCCAGATAGGAATTAGCATGTTCAAATGGGGGGTGATGGATGGTGTGCGTGAAGCATTCAGAGGTTCTATGGGTAGAACATGGGAAGTGTGATGGGAAGTGTGAGGGTTTGGGGGTGAGGGGTGGAAATGAAAGATATGGGGCCAAAACACAAAGGACCTTAATTAACCATGTGAAAGAGCAGAACCTTACTGGTGATTTCCCCAGTGCCATGATGGAAATCCTAACAGACAGCTGGCCTTAGGGTTCAAGGAGACTTCCAGGGCTTTTTTCATTTCTATTGCTTGCTGCCCCTTAAATGAGCAAGCATTCTACTGAGAAATAAAAAGAGGAATTACTGATGTTAAGTAGATCACTTTTGAGTTCTATGTTAATGTTTAAGGAGATTGTATACTTTTAAGTTGATTTTTTTAAAGGAAGCCATGTAATTATGAATTAGAAAAATGTGAAAACACAAAAAGGTGCTCTTCTGAGCCTGGAGAATAGAGAGATGAGGGACTGTTACCGGAAGAGGACAGACTCTTAGATTCTGGTTTCTAACCAGCTCTTCTCTGTGACCTCAGGAAAGTCTTCTCTATGCCTTATTTTTTACCTATAAAATGGCATAAAAATACTGATTCATTATTTGTTATCTGTAATTCTGAAACTCAAATAGCTCTAAAAACCAACATTGGTTCTGTTTTCATTTCATAAGTTTGTACTAAACTCATTTGGTGTTGAAATCCAGCCTGAATTTGAGGCTCTTATAGTCATTTCCCAGATGATATGTATATTCATGAATTTTACAGAAATGTTTAGATTTGGTTATGGGACACTACCCTAAATCCTGCTGGAGCAGTTTACAGCATTTGCTATATGAACTTTATTCCCTTTCTAAAATCTAAATGACTATGGATTCTGAAACATCTGCCCCCAGGGTTTTCAGATAAGAGATCATATACCTATAATATCTTCCCTATAGGGTCATGTGAGGGTTATATTTTTTATAAAATAATTCAGAAAATGGAGAAGCTGTTATTATTTATCATTATTTAAATTAGATTCTCTTCTCCCATCCCTGAGGACGAGTGAGGATTAACACCTGATGAGGCCTAAATTTATTCTCAGTACTTCTGCATTTTAGTCTGTCAAGTTTGAGTAATAGTATATTAATTATTAAAGCAGAATGTTTCTCTTAACTTTCCTCTTCTGAACACATACCATTCTTTTTTATTTTCAATCTTTAAATACTTGGATGGATGATTATTTGTCAGGTGTTAGCTGACAGGTTTACTTTTCAGTCATCTTTCCCATGGTGCATCTTATGAAACTCATTGTTAGATTAAAAATAAAAATACATCTTATTTTCTTAGAGTTCTCAACAAAAGTGAGTTTTTAACATGTCCTAAGATAATTTCTTTGTTTTTAAAGTCATTGGTTTAAAACACTAGAGCAAAAATATCTATCTAGATTTCAGTGCTTCCCAAGCAGGCTTTTATTTTTGTGATTGATTTTGGGGCATATTTTCCATTTCTTCAAGTCATGTAAAACCCTTTTGCTGCATTTAATCCTTGATCTGCTGGTGTGGGGAACTGATTATGCAATACCACTAATATTAAAAAGATTTTAACTGAAAATTGTATATAGTGAAATACTTGGGATATAACAAAGATTATTAAAATACATATTATATTTTAAAAGGAAGAGAAAAGCACCTACTTTTAAATGTGTTCTTTGGTAGGATATTTGCCATTAGTCAGAGTGTACAACCAAATGGCCACTTCCAGATGTTTCATCCTCTCAGGCTATGACATTAGAAGATGAGTGTGGCTGTTTAGGGATGTTTTTGCTTTGTAGTTTTCTAGCAGGTTGACTATAGGTAAAATATCCTTATAGTCTTCCAGATATTTCATCTTTAAAAAACGAAGTTCCCAAAACCCTAATCCCTGCAAGTCTCTTTAGATATTGTAAGGACAGGATTTATTATAATCTGTCTAATATCACAATTCATTTGCATATTGTTTTTCCATTTAGTTTCAGTACTTTTTAAAGCCCCTCATGGTATTAACAATTGAACCCTCCCCCCAGAGACCCAGTTTCTTCATCCCAATGGAAGAACATAATGCTATCAATGTGTTTTGAAAAATATGAAATGTTTTGTAAATATTGGGTTTTATTTCAAGTAGGAAAAGAAGTATTATTGGCTTAATGAATATAACTCTATTAAGATTGCTTGCTGTCATATATGTAGTAGCCAATGATAAACATGCAGCTATAAAGGCTGCAAAAGGTGGACATAGTTTCCTTGATTTGGGATGTAACAGTATCTCCTGTTGGTTCTTTCCTTCCTCCACCACTGGCCCATCTCTATGCAGTATTCCACTGAACTGAAGAAACTCTACTGCCAAATTGCCAAGACATGCCCCATCCAGATCAAGGTGATGACCCCACCTCCTCAGGGTGCTGTCATCCGTGCCATGCCTGTCTACAAGAAAGCTGAGCATGTCACCGAGGTGGTGAAACGCTGCCCCAACCACGAGCTGAGCCGAGAATTCAATGAGGGTAAGGAGGAGAGGATTTTGTGGCTGTTCAACTAAGCTCCTTGAAAACAGAAGTTCTGCAAAGTTTTGTTTAGAGTCCATTTACCTGGTTCCACCCTCTGCAATCTGATGGCAGCTCAGTCTGTCTTTTTTGGTCAACTGAGTGCCTGAGAGTAATGATCAATATACCTGTGGCTTTCACAATACTTGAACTATTTAATTTAATATTAGTAATTAGTGGATACCTGGACTTGTCTCTCTACTCCCCACTGCTTATTTTTTTTTCTTTTTTAATGAGAAAGTATAAGAAGAACAATGTGGCATTTAGTCATTTGTTCTGCCCAGCCCAGGCAAGGTAATCTAGCTTTAGTGCCTTCCCAGAGATGGTCAAGGCCTGACCAATTGAGAGTTGGAAAGGTAAGAGGAAGGAACATAAGAGGTGAGAAACATGAAGAAACATAAGACAAAAGTAGGAAAAAAAGAAAACTGAATGAAGACAAATAATGAGCAAGAGAAATAAATAGAAATATGCAAGATACACTGGGGCAGTGGAGTGAAGGACTGGGTGTCAGGGAGCAGGTATCTTGGGGCCACCTTTAAGATCTGTATCCATGCCCGTGATATGAGCCACAAACCAATTGCTTCACAGAAGAGCTCATTATTTCAAAGGGTTCCCTGATATTTGATATTCTAAGGTTTTGTGAAGAGAGTCTACATAAAGAACACAGAAAAATAGAAAGGAAGGATAGAAGGATGTAAACAGATTCATCAGAGTGGTGAGAGTGCAGGATGGGTAAACAACTTATGTAGAAAATGTATTTAAAATAGATTGGTTGGTAGCTAGAATGTGTGAATGTAGAGCATATAAGGGATGGTACAGAAAAAGCAGTGAAGAAAGAAAAAGAGTGAATATAAACTTCAGATGAGAAAATAAAGTTTAAGTCCTCTCACCTTAATACAACTAAGTTTTACACATTGATTTCTGGTCCATTTCTACATGACCTCCTTATCCATCCATACCTTTGCATCTTGCTTTTCACTTAACAATACACCATAAAGATTATTTCTTATAGCTAAGCTTTATTACAGGTTTTTATAACTGCCCTTGATCCATCATGATGACATAACTGTTTTCCCCTCCTCCCCCCCACCCAGGTGTTTGACGTAATAGTTGTTTTTACTTTTGCAATAATAGATGATGTTTCAGAGGGCATCTTGACTCCCTTAACTTTTCACTGTTATTAAATTCTAGAGGCCCAGTGCACGAAATCTGTGCAAGAGTAGGCCTTCCTTCTATAGGGTGCCTGTACCAGCTTCCCTCTGGCACCTGGGAACCGGGCTTCCCTCCAGCCGCTGGTAGGCATCCAGGACCTGGGTTTCCTTCACAGCCCAGCTTCATCTGGAAGGTCATCTGGAAGGTCATCTGGAAAGGTGTCCAGAAAGATGCCTGGTCTAATTAGCATATTACACTTTTATTATTATTATAGGTCAGTTTTTGTGGAACAATAATACATGGTCAAAGGTTAAGAACACCTGTATGGTTCCCAATTCTTCAATCAGCTTCTTTCTTTTGGAGCCCTGTCCAATATCATAATTTTGTGAAACTTTGCCTACAGTCCTTAAAATTTTTTATTTCCCTTTCTTATTCTCCAACCTTGGGCTCTTTCAGCACAACAAAACCAGTAAGTTTTTCATCTTTATGACCAAGGTCTAAAATTGGAGACTATGGTGGAAAAAAGAATAGGCAGAGGGAATGTTCTTGCCTTTTTAGTTTTCTTTTTTCTTTTCTGCTCAATTTTTGAATACTATTTCTCAAGCTTTTTTAGAAAATTAAGTTGATTGGGGGACATTGGTTAATGGGAGCATATAGGTTTCAGGTGTGGATTTATATGTTGCATGATCTTTATATTTCACTTGAGTGCTTATTTTTTTAATTAACTTGTTTCTTTTTCTTCTATTTGCCATAAACTAGCAAAACCTTCTCTAGTCAGAGATGTATTCATAGAGTTCTCTAAAATCTTGAATTATTAACCTTAAGCACTATAAACAGAGGGTTGTTCTCTTAAATACATTTGAGTGTTTCAGTCCTTTCACCATAAAGGTTGAGACACCTTCCTGTGTTAGATATCTGGCAACAGGATCTTTTCTTTATTTTTAAGGATATATATTTCCTCTACTAAACCCTTTCTTTGGCAACCAATATCATGTCTGTGCTGTTTCACTTTGTTTTCTTTGAGGGTGAAGAACTAACTATTTTGTCTTTCTCTGTTCTGCAGGACAGATTGCCCCTCCTAGTCATTTGATTCGAGTGGAAGGGAACAGCCACGCCCAATATGTAGAAGACCCCATCACAGGCAGGCAGAGTGTGCTGGTACCTTATGAGCCACCCCAGGTAAAAAGATAAGGACTGGGCTGAGTTGGGAGCTGATTTAATTCTGTGATAGAAGGTGTTTTGAGCACCTGTTTCTATCTTAGTCCTTGTTACCACGTATGTCACCTGTTTACTCTCTTCTCTTCTTCTTTCTCTACATACTGCTCCTATACCTCCTTCAAAACTCCTAAATTTGCATTAAATTACCTCTGTGCCCATGGTCCCATTTTAATGGTTCATAATAATTGAATTTGCTTGTTGGGTTAAAGCATGACCTTCTCTTATCCAAAGAATTTAACTGGCAATTAAAGTGGTAGTGAATGTGCAGCAATGCTGGGTGCAAGGATTCTTACGCTGCACATGGGGGCCCCTGGGAGGGCTCTCTTAGATGAAGGTGGAATGAATAGGTGGCAGATGAGAAATGCAGAGCCCTGGCAGAGGGAGATGAGAGTGTTGGTTGCTGCTTGCTGTGTGAACCTTTAACTGTGATTCTTCCTCTCTGGACTTCAGCTGCCTCATCTATAAATGAGCGCTGTGGACTAGATGATTTAATGCTGAGGACCTTTTAAGCTCCAGAGTGTTATTTATGGAAGGGTTTCCTCAGATCTATGTTATTCTGTTTATCCACATAGGGGAAATATCCCTGGTCATAGTTGCTACTCTTGGTGATGTTTGCAGCTCCCCCTTTGCAGTGATATTCATATATGGGATGAACTCGGTTTAAATCAGGTGATATGTATCAGCTAGCAAATGAATTGGGTCAAATATGATTATTTTTTAAGGCCTATCTCCCCTCATGTAGTGTCCAATGTTGCAAACATTAGCTTTCAGCTTACAAAGAAGCAAGCCAAAGAGGAACGGCAATGGGTTTTACTCCTAGAAAAAAAAAAAAAAAAAAAGCATCATCACTTCATCAGAAATGAAGTTGTTTAAATAGAGGGGAGAGCTGACGAGGATGAACATTTGATCAAATTATTGTTAACAGACTCTTTTTCCCCTGTGTTCAGGTTGGCACTGAATTCACGACAGTCTTGTACAATTTCATGTGTAACAGCAGTTGTGTTGGAGGGATGAACCGCCGTCCAATTTTAATCATTGTTACTCTGGAAACCAGAGAGTAAGTGGCATATGCAGAACTGCCATCCTGTAGAAACCGTGGGCAGAGGGCAAAGGGAAACTGTGTTTGCTTTATCATTACTTGTGCACGTACAGCAGAGCGCCACCCTTGATTTTATCCTTTGTGCTTTAAATCCTTGCTGCAAATACTTACATAAAAGATCTAAGAAAGTGGAGACAAAGCAGGGTGGGTAAACAGAGAGGGGAAGAAAGAGGGAAGGTCTTCATACCTGAATTCTTGACATTTAACTGGAATGGTTTCTGATTAGACAGTGTTTGTTTTCACGTGGCCCGCGAGGCATTCAACAATTTCTTTGAGTCAGTCTGGGCTGCCTCGGGGAATTTTATCCAGAGACATCCATGGGCTTAATTCAAGCTTCCTTCAAAATATGTAGCTAAATACAGCTGTTCAGCTAATGGCTTGGAGGTTCTTTGCAGAACAAATGGAATGTTATTTACTAATATCACTGGTGGCATGTAAGCACTTTTGTGTTCTGCCAAGTGCTTTGGGGTGCACCCTCCGAACAGCAAGGACTGGCATGTGGTGGTAGTGGTGATGACCGGCAATGGAAAAGGGAGAACTCTAGGGAACTTTTACAATTCTTTCACTTTGATCCTTTCCTCCCCTCTTTTCTAATTCCTAGTGGGCAAGTCCTGGGCCGACGTTGCTTTGAGGCTCGGATCTGTGCTTGCCCAGGGAGAGACAGGAAGGCTGATGAAGACAGCATCAGAAAGCAGCAGGTCTCGGACAGCACAAAGAACGGTGACGGTACGAAGCGCCGTAAGTAGCTGTAGTGGACAAACGGAAGAGGGTTAAGCCTTATCCAGATGGAGGAACTGGGGCATGATAGTGGAGAAGCAGTAAAATAGGACCAAAGGTCTCCAGAGGCAAAAGTGACTGGAAGCCCCCCAGTACCAGTGGATGGAGGTGTTCAAATGGACTCGAGGTGTGCACTCCAGCTTGACAAAAACCAATAGTCACTGTTAGGATTCCTTAGTCCAGCAATCCCCAAATGTGGCTCCCAGACCAGTAACATCAGCGTCATCAGGAAACTGAGGAGAAACACAAGTTTTTAGTTCCCAGATGTGCTGAGTCAGGAACTCTGGGAGGGAGGCCCAGAAATCTGTGTTTTCAGTAAGAGCTCTAGGTGACACTAATGCTCGCTGAAGTTTGAGAATCTGTATTTTAGCCTATTGGTATCTTTCTGGCTACCAATCTTTCTGTTACTGAGCATGAGAGCTGAAAATACATCTGCCAACCTCATGAGTCTCTGGGGACAGTGAGATTTCAGAACACACTTTATAAAGCACCATCTGGAGAAGATACAGGTTTTCACTGAGTCTTCAAATTGAGGCCTCCATCACCTTATCAGGAGTGATGCTAATGATTTGGTTCAATTGTTTCATTAAGCAGAAAATCTGTTTCATAAATGAAACCCACAATAAAAAATAGATGGAAGTAGAGGGGCTCTAGGTGAAAGGAACGGGAGCTGGGGGTGGTCTGGGGCCCCGTGCTCTAATCGCAGACACCCCTGAGGTACACCCCACAGGGGCCTAGCCCTCCAGCTAACCAAGGGTGAAAAACACAGACCCACAGTGCCTCTGACTTGTGAGATTTGATTCTAGAAGGTGTCTCTCATAAGTCTACTATCACCACAAGTATTTTAAAGTATGCCACACTGTGACTTATTTCATGTGACACATTTTAATTTTATTACTAATTAGTGTCCAGAAGAAACAGAAAGTACACTGTATTTTACAGGAGAATCATAGCATGTTATGACAGCTAGTCACCATCAACATCTAACTGTGCAGTGTGATTTGCCTTCTTGCTGGGCCAGGCTCTTCCTCTCTCTGACTAGCCCTCAAAAGGATATATATGGTATAAATTATATATAAATTATTTTTAATATATTAATATAATATAAATAGAATTCTATTTCCACCTTAATTTTGTCTTCAGTCTGCCTGATGGTCTAGTTCCTATATTCTTTCCTGAGCATCTCAACTGCCTACAAATTAATGAATATCAGTAAGAATGCATTATGTGAACTTTGGTAGAAGGATCATCTCTATACCCCGAATCCTGAAGGTAGTTTCTAATTTTGGAAACCAGAGAGATTCATGAGCTTAATTCACTCATTTTACTGAAGAGAAAACTGAAGTCCTGGAAATGAGAGTGCTGGTCGGAAGTTATGTAATGTATGTATGAACATGGGAGGGATGAGTGCACAGGCTGAAGACACTGGCAAGATAATCTCTATAACATGCATTTACCACCTTGGAAGACCAATGGCCTGAAACGTAAAACACAAAACCAATTTATCTTCCTTTCTTTAACAGCTATTCAGACAGAGACCAGTAAAACAGGGATTCCTGCAGCATGACTTAAGCCACAGGCCATTTCCCAGCTTCCCAAAACCTGCCTTTCACTTGTTCTGCCTCACTTACCCCCACCTCATTATTGTTAGGTTTGCACTTAATGTAAAAGCAATCATCACAATTAAGTGGATGCTTAGAACTAGAAACTCTAATCTCACACGTGTTGCTGGTGCTATTGTCTGTTTAATACATGTATTATTGCTTCAGAAATGTTCCCAGGATGAAACTTGCATTTCTTTTTCATCAGCTTTTCGTCAGAACACACATGGCATCCAGATGACATCCATCAAGAAACGAAGATCCCCTGATGATGAACTGTTATACTTACCAGTGAGTCTAGTATCCCTTGGGTATTCATGATTACTTCATTTTCACCTCCTTTGAATACGCTTTTGCATAATGTGCAGATATTCTGCTTCTCTGTCACAATGAGAAAGGGGCAATGGGGATAAATGAGATAAAAAATATTTTTTTTCAGGAAATAATTCCTTCTGTCCATAGTTTTGTATACTGTGGGCCCCTCTACTTACTACTCACTCAGTCAAAGCTACTCTCCTAATAAAATTTTTCTTACCAAAATATTTAAAATCAATTTGTACTTCATTATTTAAGAACTAGAGTCCCAATGCATGAAATTTGTGCAAAAGTAGGCCTTCCTTCCCTTGACTACTGGCACTGGTTTCCCTCTGGCACCCTAGACCTGGGCTTCACTCCAGCCACTGCAGGCACCCGGGTCCTAGGCTTCCCTCCAGCCCTGGCTTCGTCCAGAAGGACATCCAATATGATTTCCGGAAGGATGTCCACTCTAATTAGCATATTACCCTTTTATTAATATAGATGACAAGATTATCCTAACAGCATGACTGAACCAATTTAGCACTAAAATTTCATCAGAAGGAGTTCACAAAATCTATCGTGCAACATTCATAGAGAAATGACTGTGATTTCTTTTAGGGAATACTATAAAGAAAGCCAAGCAAGTCAGAATCCTCAATTATTTGTGAATGCCAGAAGACTCAGCCCAATCACTGTCTAATAGCACTGTTCATTCCTACAAGTAACCATTAGTCCTGTCAACATGCCTAAGGTGCCCTGTTTTAGACTATGGTTGCCTTTTGTTGAAATCTTATTCCCTTTAGGTATTTGCCTGCAAAGTTTTGGTAACCAGTATAGCCCTTGATGCCATCTAAAGTGACATGAGACAAAAGTAAACAAGGATAGGTTTGATTGGGAGCTGCCACCCTGGGTTGGAAGTTAAAGCAACTCAACAGGTTTGGGTGTGCCATCCCTGTTCCCTGCCTTTTTTGGGCCCTGACTATCAGGGAAATAGACTTCTTGCTGGTAGAACAATCAGACTGTGAGTTAGCTAAGATTCTATGTCATGTTTCTCAGGTTACATATACAATCTGACCTGTGAACTTTAAGTTAAACATTATCCTGATATACTAAATACAGTCATCCCTCCCCTCAACTGAGGATACCAAAATCCACAAATTCTCAAGTCTCTTATGTAAAATGGCAATGCATAGAGTCTGCCTTCCACATCCAGGTTTTTCCAACCACAGATCAAAAATACTCCTTTCCATTGGAGGTTGGTTGAACCTTTGGATATGAAACCCAGGGATCTAGAGGGCTGACTGTATACTTATTGAAAAAAAAAAAAAACAAAAACCTGTATATAAGTAGATGACTCACACAGTTCAAACTCATGTTGTTCAACAGTGAACTGTAAATCAAAAAACCTAGTATGTTTTTAGCTGCTGACATAGGAATCACTTGAAAAGTTCTTTTTAAATGAAATTTCAGTTGTGAAGGAACCATTGCTCCCAGGAGAAATACAGGGTCAGGTTTCTGTGAGACTCTAGTCACAGCACTTTTAGCAACTGATTAATACGTAACCCTGTTTTCTGCATGTTTCTGTTTAAAGGTACCTTATTTAATATATACTGTTGACTCATTAACATTGAATTCATAGCCAATATCACTACAATCATGCCAAAACAAAACTTATCTAACCTGTATTTTCACATCACAGCCTTCTTATACTCGAAACACTGGACAGCACTTTAGCACTATAATCAGCAAATTCACCACCAAAACAGCAAATTCACCACCAAAAAAAAAAAAAAAAAAAAAAAATGTGGCACAAAATAGACCCTAGAAAGGATAAGTTGTTCACAGCATGAGCACTGAAACCAAGAGTCAGAGCCTTGCCTGTGCAACCTCACCTGGAACATGCATGGACAGTTGAAGTTTTTTGTCACTCTGCTCATGGCTACAATTAACTGCTAAGTGCTGACGAATATTGATTTTCATGTTCTAAGTGTTTTCAAGTAGGAGAAATCATCAACACAGACTCCATGAAAAATGGGGATTGACAGTCCTGGTGGTTCTAGAGTTCTTCATTTTTCCTTTTCTCCTTCTTCCTGTTCACCTAGGTGAGGGGCCGTGAGACATACGAAATGCTGCTAAAAATCAAAGAATCCCTGGAACTCATGCAGTACCTTCCCCAGCACACGATTGAAACATACAGGCAGCAGCAGCAGCAGCAGCACCAGCATTTACTTCAAAAACAGTGAGTGTGTCCATGTGTCATATTAGAAGGTATTAATGAACGTGACTATCATTTAATGTGATCAGTGGGTGATGCAGAAGATGAGGCTATGAGACAGCAGGACATGATAGGATTCAATGAGCTAGTGAGAGGTACTAGAAAATCAGCAATTTGCTATGTTTCTTATCATAATCTTCCCTTTGAGAAGTTCCACCTATATTCTGAAATTGAATTCAAATTATTTCAATTGAATTACAAAGAGTTAGTTCTCTTCTCTCTATCCTTAACCAAACATATCTATCAGTACAAGAATTTTGACTATGCACAATATTTGAGCAATAATGTGTATATTTAAAAACATGTAATCTTCCTGCACCCCAATGAGTTATCCTGTACCTCTCCTGGGATGCACACACCCACATTTGGGAAAACCATCACAGGGTAGGGATAGCTCATAGGTTTTACTGTAAGTGGCTTCCTTGAGTGTTGTGCTGAGAAGAGTTCTGAAACCCAGTGCATGTTCCTTGGGTAAATGTCTACGTGCAGAAGAACAAAGTCACATCATATTGCCATGTTTTAGGGTCCCTGTTCTAGGTTACCTTCCAGCAATATATTATTGCATAAATTGGGCCAGACTTTGGATATATACATATAAATTTTTACATTGACTCTTGAATCTTTGATGATGATAATTGTTTTATGACTAACAAGAATAGAACAGCTCTTATAAAAGGAAGGGAAGTTGGTGAATCAGGACTTTGCTGTGGTTAAAAATAATCACTTGTTAGCTTAATTAAGATACTGTGTCTGTACTGGAAGTATTTCCAGAGTCTCTGTAGATATATATATATATATAT
The DNA here is from genome assembly GCA_004026665.1 of Murina feae. Taxonomy (NCBI): domain Eukaryota; kingdom Metazoa; phylum Chordata; class Mammalia; order Chiroptera; family Vespertilionidae; genus Murina; species Murina feae. The sequence continues at coordinate 56,439 of PVJC01000057.1, read as the reverse complement.
GTAAAACATACACATTTTAGCCCATTTGAGTAATTCAAACATTTGACTCTACTCTTCAGGCAAAAAGAAATGAAGCCAAAATAATCTTGCCAAAGGCAAATATTATCTTCTAAAGTAGAAATGTACATGAACAATATATATATTTCTGATATATTATTAGCTAATCATAGAGAGATAGTTATGGAAAGTAGAATCAGAAGGGTTTTCTTTTTAATCAACATAATTGCAATTGATGATACTGGACTGCTTCTCTCTTAGTCAGGAGGCACCCTCTAAGTCTTGTTGGCTGTGGGGCCTGGGGTTGGCAGTAGAAGAATAGAAAGATGTGCTCTTTCTTTAAAGGACTTTAGGCTCTTGAATGTTTAAGAAACTTTTTGTCTGGAAGGAGTTCATCATTTACTTGTAGCTTGAGAGTTTTGCAAATCATAATTCCAAGGTTTTAAATAAGGCTGAGTGAAAGGGCTAATCACAGGGTTTCTTAGAGACACAGAGTATTCCAAAGGAGAATTAGAACACAAATTTGCAGCCCTGACCAGTTTGGCTCAGTTGATAGAGAGTTGGCCTGCTGACTAAAAGGTCCCAGGTTCAATTCTGGTCAAGGGCATGTACCTTGGTTGCGGGCACATCCCCAGTAGGAGGTGTGCAGGAAGCAGCTGATCAATGTTTCTCATCGATGTTTCTAACTCTCTATCCCTCTCCCTTCCTCTCTGAAAAAATCGACAAAATATTTTAAAAAAAACACAAAGTTGCAGACAAAATTCCCATCACCAATCCAATAGATTCTTAAGAATATATGTTAATATATGCAAATTCTTATAAAATCATTCAACAGGGATGAAAGAAACAGACCTGTAACATCCTTTACAAACCCAGAGGGAATAAGAGCTTCCCCATGTCATATCATGATATTAAGAAACTCGCCCAAATCATCTCCAGTTTACTCTGGTCATGTTTAGCTCAGTGAAAAATAACTGCAGAATGACACAGTAGCATATCATGCTGACCTAGTTGCTCTACGATGCTCTTTTTGATCTTTTCTCTAGTTAACAGTAAGAGATTTGTCAGGCCAATTAATACCTATTAAATGGTGTGGTTTAGGAGATCTGACCATCTAGCTCAGAGTTAGTAAATTTTTTTTCTATAATGCACCAATAGTAAATACTTTAGCCTCTCTGGTCTATATGGTGTCCTGCAGCTATCCAGTTCTGTCCTTATCGTATAGACACCAGAGAACCAATATGGGAACAAGGGAGAGGCTTTTACAACAAAACTTTCCTTTAGGGCCACTGAAACTTGAGATTCATGTAATTTTCACATCATTAAATATTCTTCTTCTTTGAATTTGTCCACCTTTTAAAAATGTAAAAAACATTATTTGCTCATGGGCCAGATTTGGCCCATTCACTGTGTTTTACAGGACTTGTTCTAAATAAGTGAGTGCCTCTTTCTTCTTGAGGCTCAGATGTTTGAATAGGAATATTTTTTAAGCTAATATGTGTATTCTGAAGTAGAGAGGTATTAAAGGGTTTTAGGAAATTTTAAAGTGACTTTTAAGCTAACATTTCAGTATCTAACAAAATGGCAGCCTTTATTAGAGATTTCTTTTGTCCCAGAAGGTTAGGCACACCCTTCCAGACTCAAAATAATGCAATCCCATAATCAGCTAAGACTGGAATAGTTGACTTGATTCATGTAGCAAATTATCAGCGAAGATCTGTTGCATGAAAGCATTAAGAATGGACATGAGAAAGATGGAGTTTCTGCCTTCCCATAGCTTTACTATTTTGTGATCAATTTATAACCAAAATGCCTTTTGAATTTTAAGAAAGCTCTGGATATTTATTCTCAGCATCATGAAAATCAGAACAATTTTAAACAGCTTCTCTAGATAATACAATAAGGGGAATTGTTTGGTACAATGGTTTTAGAGACTTAATAAGCCAGGAGGATCTACCTCAGTCAGTCGAGGACAGGTGCTATTTGTGTTTGTATATGAGAATACATTGTCTGGTGTCCCCCATATGATCGGTTATCCAGTGCTTATTGTCTGACTGGCTGGCATTTGTCTAAAGGGAAATTATCTTCCAATTCCTACTTCATAAAACAATCTATTTCATCAAAGAAAAAAGGCATCTTAAAATTGTATTATTTTAAAGCCCAAAAGATTTTAGATACACATAGTCACGTTTTTGCATGTGTGGACACACATACATAGTGAGAACAAGTCGACTCATAATTACCTGGGGTGTCCATTTACAGCGTCATTGCATGTATTTGAGTTGTTATCTCTCAATTTTGTAAGAGCTACAACTTGTGCATGAAAATCTAACAGACTGCAAAACGAAATCATTGCAAAATATAGACATTTGGTCTAATTTTGCCTTAGTTACATTATACAGTGTATATATATTGCTTTCCAATGATTGATATGCATCTATATAAATTCTCCAGTTGCTGTACTCTTCAGCTGAGTTTTTTTCAGCTCTTTTATTTTCATGCAAATCTCCCAGAAAGAGCATGAATAACTAGACAAAGAAAAATGGAAATCTAGTTCTCTGGCAATCATTTGAAAATAACAAATCAGCTTGGAAATGCCTTCAATAGCCTATGATTTTCTTTCCAAAAACATAGTACCAACTTTATCCTGGTAAGGAATCGATTTTGTGCTTTTCTTTATAGTAGAGAAAAAATTAGTGGGAAGGAAATACACCGTCTACAAGGTGGCAATAACATTTTAAATTTAGTTACTTCTATTAGATGCTCACTACGTGTTTTCTCTCTGCTTGATTTTCATTTGTGCATGGTTTTCCTTTTTCAAAAATTGCTTCCCAATTACTTTCATGATCATAGGCTTTATGAAGGATAAATTTACACAGAGTTTTTGTGAATCAAATTGTTACAGGTATAAGTAGGTATTTTACCATTTATAAATAAATATGATTTTGGTTGATTTGCTCACATTGAAATAAACATGGGTTTATGTTTATAGATGCCAGGATCTAGTGGGAGGACAAATTGAACCCACTTTTTAACTATATGCCTTGCTTTTATATTCTCAAAGGAGATTAACTCTTAGGTTTGCTCTGCAGAAACCACTTAAGACATTTATAGCAATCTTTTTGTGTGTGTATTTTAGACCAATACTATTTTTTCCCATTTTTTTTCTGTAGTTTATTCTCATTGGCTTCCACTTTGATATCAGATCAACATCACTGTTAAAATTTTACTTAGCCTAACTCTTTATTTCCCAGGGCAAATTATTTTTGAGTTTCTACAGAATGAACTCATTTTTATACAAATATGTAATCTCCTGAGGAGCACTTAGTATTTTCTTTTTCTTTATGATCACTTGATGATTGTAGCTCATTAGATACAGGTCAGAGAATATTAGAGCAGAGCATGATCTTCAAGACCATAGTTCTAATACCTTCATATCACAGCTTGGGAAACTAAGGCCCAATGAACTATACCTGTGATTTTTATGGCCAGATCATAATAAAGTTAAGGTGAGAACCATATTTAGAAGATACAGCTTTCTGCAATGTTCTGGTCTGCTTCATTAGTTAAGAAAGTTATAATAAAAAGACAAAAGCAAGCCTCTATTTCCATTTTGCTGTCTCGGTATAAGTCCGTTGGAGCTTATCCTTGTGGTTTTAGTTAAAATTCTATCACTTAGAGATCATTTGGCTCTGGTTTTCTTTAATAAGTTTCTCAGATTCACATGCCTGAGGATGAAGCAAGCAATATTTTCAGGATCACCAATGTAGGAGTAGAGGGTACAAATCTCAATGCTAGATGTGATAAATATCATATTTCTAAGTTTGATTTAGAAATCATCCAAATTTCCAGAATATTTGTTTGAAAATGCCAGTTTTTTAGATTCAAAAACGGATGAATATTGGTAATTCCATGTGGTTCAACCTTGTAGGTCATAGAACTCTACATGTTTTTTACAGTAAACAGTTTTCCTTTTTGAACTTTGCCACTATGTTAGAAGGTTGTCAGAGCAGAGATTCATTAGCTCTGAATTGGTAATAAAGAAAAACACCTCAGATTAATTAAATTCGGATCTATTAGATCACTTTCCTAAGCTCCCACATCTCACCGCAGAAACGATCTCAATTCTAAGTCTCAAAGTCTGAACCTCTGTGGCCCACGCACTCTTATCATAACTAAAACATGATTTCTGCATGTTGTCTCATTTAGGCATTGCTCCATGAGAACCCCAAATGTAAGGTACAGGCGAGTAGTCAAAGCTATACTTCTTTAGTTGGCAGTAAATTACTTCCTTACTCATGGGTGTTCTGGAATAATTTTTAAGATGATCACCGTTCTTGCTGGTGAGATGTCTTTACTGAATCCTAGACCTAACCAAGTAAAAATGCCTTTGTTCCTTTGCAAGGAGTAACCAAATATGACTTAAAAGCCAGTTGGGAAACAATTTCCAAACAGTCCATGGATTGCACAATTTTTAGCAAAATAAAGGGATTTGTTCCTGGCATCTTTATGTCATAATTGATTTCTTAATTATGCAAAAGTTGCTTTCATGTATTTGATATGTGCATTAACAGGCCAAGTTTGTGACTGGAGGATTAAGATATTTATCCATCTCAATCTGGACACATACAAATAAATGCTCATTAAGAATCCTTTACAAATGCATGATGACGCAGCCCCCAGACTGATAAGATCATATTTCTTCATACTTCATAGTTAGGCTAAATGGGAACAGTAATGAGGTATCTTAATTGGGTAGATGACATTTTTCAAAAGATTAATTTTTGTCTCTGAATTCCCTTTTTAATTAATCAAGTCCAATATGCCAAGCACTGTGCTAAGCACCTTGATGTCCCTGATCTCAGGAGTTCTCACCTGAACCACTTGTGGAGTCCGTTAAATATACATATGCCTGGGTCCAGCCTGGTCTCAGAAGGGATCCAGGAAAATGCAATTTTTAAAAAAAATGCTATAGGTGATTTAGATCCTTCTGGTTAATTACCACGTTATCTAATTTCTTCTTCATAAAAATCTTGAGAAGTCATCTCTGAGTAATTTTAGAAGTGAGTAAAGAGGAAGGTGAAAAAAGAGCTTTACAGGCATTCTGTTCTATCTATACTATGATCATGAACGTAGGAGGATGTGTTTCTGTATTCAGTTGATTTTAATATATGAAGTCCTAAGCTTTCATCTTTTGTTTTCTCTGGTTCCTCTCTGCAGTCTCCTTTCAGCCTGCTTCAGAAATGAGCTTGTGGAGCCCCGGAAAGAAACTCCAAAACAATCTGACGTCTTCTTTAGACATTCCAACCCCCCAAACCGATCAGTGTACCCTTAGAGGCCCTTCTTTGTATTTGGAGTGTGTTTGTTGTGTTTCTGTGTGTGTTTGTGTGTGTGTATCCAGCCCTTGTAAGCAGGACTTGGAGACACTGGCTCAGAGACACAACTGCTCAAAGGCACACAGCCAATAGTGAGAAAATCTTGGAAGGGACTCAAAACTTTACAAGGAAGGACACTTTCTGCAGATTCTGTATCCTTAGACCTAGCGTTGATCAGTCAGGAACACATGTGTTTGTGAGCTTTTGTGTTGTTCTTGGGAGGGAGGAGCTCAGGTTGGGAAAGGGCATTAAGATGTTTATTGAACCCTTTTCTGTTACCTTCTGTTGTGTTTCTAAAACTCATAAAGAAGCTTTTGAGCAGGTCTCAAACTTAAGATGTCCTTTTAAGAAAAGGAGAAAAACGTTGTTATTGTCTGTGCGTAAGTAACTTGTATGTGACTGAGAGACTCCTTCAGGCCCTTTTAATGCTGGTCATGCAGTAATATTGCAAATAGTAAACTAAGATGTAAAGTGTACTGCTGGGCAGTGAAGTGATAATTACCATAAGTAGCCAGTGTGGGGGATGTTCTTTCATTCTTTTTGAGAATTTGCATTATTAGTATCCTCCCCTCATCTGTAGGTGGAAGTTCATTAATGCTGTGCCAAATCCCACCCTTGCTACCAGGATAGTCTTCCTTACTCATGGGAACCCTGGAGGCTTAGCCCCAAGAAATTGTTGTTTAGACACCAAGGCAGGTAAACCTATTCTGTTATTTTAAGAGGAGGGTCACATTGCCCCAGTAATATTGTTCTAGGCAGTTATATGTCATTCTTTAATGCCCAAAATGGAGTTTAAAGTACTCTCACCAAAACTATGATTACTATGTTTGATTGGCATTCCTATCCCTCTAGCCTACTGTAACACTACCTGTAGGGCTGACACTGCTCAAACTCCATTGTCCAGGAACCTTATGTTTTGTTTATGTGATGTTCAAGCAGATACATTTGAAACCAACACTCTTGGCCTAAAAATTAAAGGTAGAGCTGATGGCTTCCTCTTTTTTTTTTCTTCAAAGAGTTTAGAGAATCTATTTCTTCCCAGTTTAAAAATATTTTTAAAAAATAGTATTAAAACTTTAGGAAGCTTCTTTCTTCCTCATCTCCCCACACCAGATCACCAGCTTTTACTTCTGTGTCACCGCAAAAGAGATTTCTTGTTATTGAGGCTGTTGCTTTATGGATGTGTGATTTTAATTTTCAATAAACTTTTGCATCTTGGTTTACCTTGCAGTTTCTTTTTTCTTTTCTGTCTCTCTTGCTTTTTAAGAAATTCTTTATAAATACTAGAATATTTTTATTTAAGTGCTTGAAGTACGCCACGTGTAAGTCTAAAGAAAAAGAACAATAAAAGAGTTACTTTGGTTCTGCTTACACTGTCAATATTTCCTGTTTTTATTTAAGATATACTGTATCAAGATTATCAATCCTAAAAACAAATTGCAATCCCAACACTAGCTTGAAGATATACCTTAGCACTGCATATTTAATTTCATCATAAAGAATCATTCACTACATTATCATTTGTTCACATCTCTGAACCTCAAGTTACATATTAAGTTGCTAAATGTACTAAAAGCAATTTAAGTCAAATCCAAAATTATTAAATATTTTTACTTCTGTGACAGAGGCATTAGTAAATATTCATTCAGAACTTTTAGTTGAAGCTATTGACTGATGCTTTTTTAAAGAAATAACAATATGTCCCCATCTTTGAATCTTTATTTTTAAAAGCTTCAAAAATAATTGTTCTAGATAAAAATAATTAATTTAGTAGTTAAAAAATACTTAATAAAAAACATTTATGTTTGAGATACAAGTATATTAGTAAAATCCGATGATCTTGTTACATCTGTAGTGTTTTTAATCTAATAATTTTGATTTACAAATCCCATCAAGGATTAATTAATATGTTTAGTTCAACATTTATTTTTTTCTTTTGTAGACTTTTTCTTTCACTCTATTTTTATGTAAGTTTTTGATGTGTTTATAGTTACCTGAATATAAATGCATATATTTGAACTGATGGGAAATATTTTACAATTACGGTTGATCTGTCTAGAGGTTAAATGCTACCCGTTGTATTTAGAAGATTACCTAGCTAGAGAGAAAGATTACAAGCAGAGCAGTACTGGGAAAATTTAGAAGAGAAACAATTATTTCCTGATGGTTCATGTCTTCACTTTCTATGACCTTCCTTATGCCAGGGTATTTTTCTTTACTTCTCAATACCCCTACCCCCTCTCAGATTTGTATTCCAGAAATAGGTTTGGTGAAATAATTTATTCTGAGATATCACCAGATTATACTAACAAGTTGCCTTTTAATTGTCAATGGAAGATTTGAAGCAAAATCTTTTAATGGAATTCTAGGCATCTCTAGCAAGGTGGTGAAGATGACGAATTTGTGCCTTCCAAAGAATTCTGACTCTCTACCACCTAGATAGTCACTAGACTGGGAGTCAGGAAACCTGCTTTCTAATCCTGGATGATCTAAATGTCACTCTGAGATACTGAATTTTACTAACAATGTTTACAGAATCCCAAATTGTTAGAATTAAGAATTAGGACTTGACTTTACCAGAATTTCTCCACAAAACTAGAAATATAGAAATACATGAAACATGCATTCTTATACGGCTGTTGTATTGAATTTCTAGAAAAATCTAGTATGCCTCTGGAGAAAACAGCCTGAGACTTACACCTTGTTATTTTTCTGAAAAGAGCTATGTTCTTACTTTTCCGTTTTGCTTTGTTTTGTTTTGTTTTATTTTAGTTTTTTGCTTTGTTTTCTTTTGATTTCGTGTTGGGGAAGGGTAAGAAAACCATAATGCCACAGGTCCTGTTATCCTACAATACTTTTTTTTTTTAATCTCTTCAGATTCACATCAATCTTTGGGATTGTCTACTCAAGAGTTGTGACATTATATTTGTAAAAATAAATAAATAAATAAATAAATAAATAAGAAAGGTTGTTCTTCAAGGGCTTTAAATTCACCACAAATTTATTCAGACTTACTTGCCTTCCACAGCACATAGAGATTATCAGAATATTATTTGTATGCCAGAAATTGAAAACTTAGTATTAAACAGATTACTCTGACCTTTTGCCTTGTGGCTTTAATACTCACTTCTACATTAAGAGAGAGGTATTCAAAATTTCTGACCTTTTCAGACTCCCTTACTTCCATTCATCCACTCACCCTAATTTCTAGATTTGCTCAATTAAGAATCCTTTCACTTACTCCTATTAAATCTTAAACGTATACATCTTTATCTCCTTAACCAGATACTAGAGTAGTAAACATGCAGAGCTTGAGGGGAAGAATGAAGGTAACCAATGTATCCTGAGCACCTACACATTATGGTACAATGTCCAGGGCTCATATATAATGTAATATTCACAGCAACTCTTCTAATATGAGTATAATAGCTTTTCTACAGATTAAGAAAATGAGACTCAACAGACTTTTAAAATAAAGTCAACTAATTTGTGTCAGATCTAGAAGGTGATGTTCACCTATGATTTCTGACCAACCTTCATCAAAAATAGTTTAGGCAGTTTATAACAAATGCATTGATAAAATGATCAAAAACAAAGACCACAAAGGGAAAAGAGAATTGTAATAGGATTTGGAAGAAGCCATTTACTGTAACTGAGGTTCCAGGGAAAATGTAGTTTTTAAATAGATTTTAATTTTCCTAATGGTGGACATTAATGTTCAAGTATTGCTCCCATCAGCTCTTATTGTACATTTGACTGGTTTGGGGGAATGGGAGAGATAACTACAGGTCTTTTTAGATCACACAGGACCAACGTGCTTGTGGAGTCTAGCAAATAGGCATGTTGGGTAATTGGTAGAGGGCAAAGTTAGAAGAAACACCTGCAAAAACATCTCTTGGCCACTTTGCCTATGCTTTCCTGCACTTGGATATGGACTTACAGATGTTCCTAAGAATCTCCAAATGTGCTGACTCTTACACCAGGTGGAATCAATTTGATGATAGCTGGGAGGAGGGGCGGGGGGGATGCGGAGGGCATCCTTTACTACATCTCTTGCTCCCTGTGCTGTTTCTCTGTTTCCCACATTTCTCTTATGACTTCACCAATTTCTTGATTCTGTAACTTATTGAACACCACTATCTTATTTCTGGGAAGGTGCCACAGAATGAAAACAAACAAACAAACAAAAAGCACTTGGACTAGGAGCCAGGAGAGCTCTGTACTCATTTGACAGTTTATAACTAGGCACATTTTTTCTTAGAGATTTATATTTATCCATTCCTACCCTTCCCATTCCTACCTTCCCCTACCATGCCCTCCTCTACAAAGAATATTTCAGAAAATGGGTAAAGGAGAGCTTGGAAACCTGAAGTATCTTACAATTGGGAGAGCTTATTATGTAAACACCTATTTATACAACATGGATCTATCTATGTTCTTGAAAAGGGCTACAGAGAAAAATCAATGTTCTTCTAACTTAAAGGCAGTGATGGTACTGTGGAGCTGAATTGTTAATTGTATCATTGTCATTCATATATATGCAAGTGTGTATATAGCATATTGTTTGAATTCCCCTAAATGTGGCTCCTCAGTGCTATGAAACGGAGCCATTCCTGTTTAGTGTAATTATGGAGAGCTGTGTGGTAGCTTCAAAAACCAAGTGTCCTACTGTAGCACTCCAGTACTAGAACCACTTTTTATTATGTTTTCAAACATTATTATACCATGTTTATTTGAAAACTGGTTTATTTATGGAACCTTCAAATTTTGTATTTATATATAGTTGTGTATATATGTTATATACACATGTATATATTCAAATAAAACTGAAAGAAAAATGCCTTCTCTTTCCTCTAATATCAGTATGGCTACAGCAGGGAAGAGACAAACAGGAACACAATAATACATTTTGTTGAAAAGCCTGAAAGGGGAGCTTTTCCCATCAAAGTTTAGAAACATGCTCAAAGTCAAATCTTCATCCTATAATCCAATAATTACTCACTCTTGATACCACATGGTCTATAAAATTCTTCATCTTATCTTTCCAGTTCTCACTACAGCCCTACAAGGTAAGTTGGATTATTATTACCATACATCCACTATTCCATGAGCTTCTCAAAGATGCAATCACCTCTTATTACATCTAATTCCTACCTCTAACATCTATTTCCTGTAGTAAGTGTATATGTATTTCATTTCTATTGTTTTCCTGTGAGGAAACAAAGGCATGGATCCTTAGAGGCTTGCATAGGGACCTAGAGCTTCCTAATATATGCTGGAAAAAGACTTAAATTTTCATTTTTTTAACTCCATATCCTACCCTGATTCTAGTAGACATCACTAGATCTATATTCAAAGAAAAAGTCAGGAATGACAGTTGTGTCAGTAATAGTAAATGTAGTATATTATTAGACTACATTAAATGTAATATATTATATTATTACTAGATTTGGCAAACCAAGTCTGGTAAATTTCCCAGTTGAAGCTATGCTGAGTGGAAATGTTTTTTTCTTTGTCTCCCAGAAGACTTGTGGAAACTTAGTAAAACATTTGTTTGACCTCCAGGATTCTCCTGCATACAGAGGCTATTGGCATTCCAAATGGTTATTTTATGGTCCATGAACATCTAGGCTGACAAAACATGTTTCCATGTTGAGGCCTCTGCATGGAAGCGGGGTCTGCTGCTAAAGTCCTTGTCTGATTGGCTGTGCCGTTATCTTCTGCATATCCCCAATGGCCCAGGAAACTACAAATGAAATGTTCCCACTACCATTTGAGCTTAGCATCTCCATATCTTTCATAAGCTTTTGAGTCTTAACTCAGTTCTTTTTCCTTATTGATTTCCAAACTTGTTTTAGTTGACAAGCAAGAGAGTGCAAAAGAATAGCGAAAATTATAAAGGAATAAAGGAAGGTGTGATTGTTCTCCCTCTCACAAAGGAGATATTCACTTTTTACTCTACACATTCAAAAAGAATATGATTTCATGATAGCATTGTAATCCTTCCCTAGTCAAGAAAAGTTCTCAGATGAAAATATAGATAACTTCTTGTCATTGATCCTGGAGGAATCATTTCGCAACTGTACAGTTTAAGGCCATGATTTAATCTGAGACCTGTTGGAAATGACCAATCCCCACTCTTCAGTATCCCATGCTCATCATCATTCCAATGTTTGTGTTCCTAGGACCTCGATGCAGTCTCAGTCTTCATACGGTAACAGCTCCCCACCTTTGAACAAAATGAACAGCATGAACAAGCTGCCTTCTGTGAGCCAGCTTATCAACCCTCAGCAGCGCAACGCCCTCACTCCCACCACCATTCCAGATGGCATGGGAGCCAACAGTAAGAGCATCTCCCTTAAACCACAGCTAAAGAATTCACAGGGCTAGTTTTAGAGGAAAATTCTGCTCTGGGATTCAGGAAAGACTTGCTCTTAAGCTAAGTGAGAGGCTCAGTGGGTCAGAACAGTTCCAAGTTGAGTGTTTGAATTTCTCATGGTAAATAGTTTCTCACTTTTGAGGTTTGTGGTTTATTACAAAGAACATTGGTAGAGATGAAGAAGGCTATTTATTTAGTAGGGATAAGGATCTCTGTGAAAACAACAGTCTACTCCTGTCAACATGGATGAAGACACTTCCTACATCCTTTGAGATAGTCAAAGGAAAATACATCCAACATGTGGAAAGTAGCATGGTGTGGTGGACTTAAAATCTAGAGAAATAGATTATAGTCTGGACTCTATTGCAGTATTGGCTATATAACTATGGAAAGGACACCTCTCTGCTCTAATGCTCAGCTTTCCATTCATAAAATCATCACTCTGCATATTTCACATTTTATAATTCTGTGCCCTGCAGTCTTAGCCTTCTCAACTTGTCTACTCCATTCCATTCACAATAATTAATGACTGACATAGAGAAAGGAACTTCTCTTTTACTGATTTACACACAGATCCCTTATAACAGCTAAGTATGACCGTAAAAAACAATGTGAGATTTGGGCCTTCAGGTGGATGATTGCTATATAGCTTTGTGTGTAAATATAATTATCTTGTCCACTAGAACTAAGTCTAGCAAAGTGGATACCCAGACTTGAAAGGAAAAAAAAGACAGTAAAAATGCAGAAGGGTGTATAATATCATCAGGGATGCAGGAACCTGAATATTGTACATGTATCTTGTAATGCCCTCATAAAACAGTGCTTCAAATTGTCTTATAAAATCCTTCATCATTTTTACTACACTTTTAAACTTGTATTTTTAGCTTTTCCTTGAAGAGACTGGGTTTTCTTAATGAAGTTAAAGAGAGTAGAATTGGGACTCTCAGTGGTCTGATGATACATATTCAAAATTCAATGACATGAAGACGTGTTTGATGTGATTGCCTGATATAGCAACAAAAACCAAAGACGTTAGAGCCAGGCTGCTCTCTCACTAGGGATAAATGCCACCTAAGACTCAACCTGACTCCTTGACAATAACAGGAAAAGTACTCATCACTTTTTGTTCTTCTTTCTTATGAGATCTTAGAGTCCTCAAGCTTTGCTTTGGATGACCAGGAATTAGTAATGATAAGGCCTTCATATTTGTGTAACAGACTTTGCTTGCTTGTTTTTATTTATATTTCACAATTTTCCTTTGTTGTCATCAGGAAAGTCAGAGGGGAAACCGGTGAGACATGATAGGCCTGTGCTCTTTGGATGGCTCATTAGCGGCAGAAGTCTTTTCCCTTAGCCCACTACTATTCACTAAAGTAGAAGCAAATTACATTCATCTTTTTGCATATATGTTGTTTTGCTCATTTTTTTATCTGAATACAATTTTTTCATAAATATTATTTATATTAAGCTATTCTTTATAGTGAATGTTTACAGTTTATGGTTTAGTAAAAAAAAAAAAAAATCAGTGTAAGAATATAATCCTGAAATGGACCATAAGAAAGCTTGAATTTTAATTGCATTCGTTCTTATTAGGTTTATGGTTGGTTTCTACAAATATTACAACAAATCTTCTGATTCCAAAATAAATATTCATTCTCTCACTCATAGATTTGTTAATTTGCTCACTTAACCTAAGTTTACTGAACATCTGCTCTGTGCCATGCACTGTGCTAGTATCTGTGGGGACCTAAACAGGTACAGGTTTAATCTCCATGTCTGAGGAGATTAGATTAATGAGGGAAACAGAAATATAACCCATGAAGGCAAATACAACAAGGAAAATATTAACATCAGGAACAATTAGCAACTAGACAGAGCTTTAGAAGTACAGAAAGAAGTGGGAAGAGATTGTCCTAAGATACTGTACAAAGGTCAAGAGGTGTGTAATTAGTCTTTAGTTTGGTGATTATACTGACGGATGAGATGTAGGGTGCTTGAAGGGATGAAGTGAGAGATATGACTAAAAAGGAAGCCTGGTAAATTAGGTACATTAAACCAGAAAAGATGGACCACTAGGATGCTGGTACGTGATGATGGCAGTAACCTCCTCTGTTCCTCCTGCTTCTGTTCAGTTCCTATGATGGGCACCCATATGCCAGTGGCTGGAGATATGAATGGACTCAGCCCTACCCAGGGTCTCCCTCCCCCACTCTCCATGCCATCCACCTCCCACTGCACCCCCCCACCTCCGTACCCCACAGATTGCAGCCTTGTCAGGTGAGTCCACAGTATGTGCCACAGTATGGGGGCCTGTCCTAAACATTTCTGGGTGGTGGAGGGCGGACACTTGTCCAAAGTTAATAGCACAGTTGGAAAGAAAGAAAGCAGCCCCATGGTTGAAGTTCAGCAATCATTATCTCTAATCTATGGAGTGGTCAGCAGTGTTTAATCAAGGAACATCAACCTAATCAACATGGAGGAAAGTGAAAATGTGAGTTTATAGGCATATAATTTATCATGCCTGTTCCCCATTTTCACTTGCTCCTTACCTCTTCCCTCCCATTTTTACAAGGTCAGTTGTGGCCTTCAAATTGGTGCCCAGGGCTGGGTTCCCAACAGGGCTGTAAACTTGCTATCCTGCTCCCTTTCTTGCTCTCTAGGCCTCATAGCTCTCAGCCACCATGGTATGATTATTTTGAAGTTGCATGCCCATAGAAGAGTTTTTATGTTAGCAAAAATGACAGGGACTTTCAAGAACCTGATGGCCTCTGCTGCTTCGCTATATGGGAAATGGGAACACTCCAGGAAAAGGCACTCAGATAGCATGAAGAGAGAAGTGCATGAAGCCTGACAGATTGGTTTCCCATGATGGCAAGAATAGGCACCCAAGTCTCACTCCCAGGACACATCATCTTCCTCTGCTTCATGTACAGGATAATTCTTTCATTTGGCTGCTGGAATAATGCATTGAGTTCTATGTGATTGGTGCTATAAACCTAGCAGCAACAGTCAGAGGGATGGTAAAATGCATAGTTTATCCCACCCAGCATCTGATTCTGTGACAAACTGGTGGCATTATCAGTCTGAGACCAGCACCAAAACATAAGTCAAAAAGCATTAATGGCTTCATGGTATAGTGGTCTATAAATTTATCTTAGTCCCATGAACCTATCCTAAGGACGGGTTCCATTCTCAGAACCATTCCCAGAACCCTCAAATACAAAACAATTAGAGATGCTCTTTTTGAAGTGAAGAGCCAGGAGAAAAGAGGGCTGAGAAGCTGACCACTGGGCTTCTTCCTTTCACCCTCTGCAATGGCTGCTAAGGCATGTTTATAGAGCCCCTTACAATTCAATCACCATTTTAAAACTCCTGCTCTGCAGAAATCCTTACAGTGGATATTAATTTTATAGACCTAAAACTCAACTCACTTATCATCCCAAGTCTCAAATCCAAGGACCACATACACTTTATCTACCCATAGTCTCTTCTGTAGGGCATCCCAGGGCAAAATGTTGGGTTTTTCTTTATCTGCCAATGCAGTTGGGGTGAACTTTCTTTTTCTGTTTCCTCCTTCCTCTTCCCTCCTCCCTCTGCAGTTTCTTAGCGAGGTTGGGCTGTTCATCATGTCTGGACTATTTCACGACCCAGGGGCTGACCACCATCTATCAGATTGAGCATTACTCCATGGATGTAAGTAACTGTTAGACTTTTCTCTTGAGTTTTATTTCTTCATTTATTCCCTCTGGTGACAACCACCTTGTAGGACAATCCCCCTGGTTATAAAATTTGTTTTTGTCATACCCTCCAACCCTCAATTTGGATGGAATCCATAACATATTAAAAGATTCCTAGACCACAGCCTACACATAGGAGAAGCTTAGCAATCAATCTTCCTCAGCTTGTCTGATCAGTCAATTGTCTAGTGCATACCATGTACAGAGTGGGAAAGAAGAGATCTAATTCTCACCTTCAAAAAATGAATAATTTCTAAATCTAGAGAACATTTTGGATGTTCTCATTAATTGGTATCAGATCCTAGGAAGGATAGCAGAAAACATGTGATATTATTCTCACTTTAAAACATGGAGAGATGACAATATAGCCATTTGCCAGAATGAGTTGATGTCAGAATCAGTAGTAGAACCCTGAGGTATAAACTTCTGGTCTTTAACTCTATGAACTGGCCTTTTCTGCCTTTCCTTAAAGTAGGACCTTAAAGAGATTCAGCTGCTCTTCTCAGTGAAAACCATATGTTCATTCATTTTCAATTCTATCAGAATAGGGCTCAGAAATCCATGATTATTGAAAAAGACAACTTATTATGAGTTTAAATACCAACTCTGCTTTTTAGTAGCAATGCAAACTTGTGGTAATGGCTTTGCTTCTCTGGGCCGTAATTAATCCAATTGGGTTCAAAATCACTCTCCTCTGGCTTTTATATTCTTTGGTTTGTATTTTGGAGCAACTACACCATGTCTTGAACTTCGAATCACATGGGAGCTTGTATTGTTCTGGTTTAGGCAATCTAATTTTCCTCCCTGGCTGCCTTTCATGTTGCTTTTTTGGGGGTTTACTATCTGTCTACCAGCTTCCAGAAGTCCCTTTGGACTGGTGGAAGAAGATCCTCTCTGCCTCAGCTTCTGCCTCTGCTTCTGTAATTGGGACTTCTTTTTCCCCTCTCCTTGAGCACTGATGCCAGAGATGCCCTTGCAGCATGAGAATGCCCAGCCCTGTGGTAAACAGTATATGCTGTGCTGCCCCTATTCCCACCCCTCTCCACCCCATAAGTCAGCTCTGGATGCTGCTCCCTGAAGGTTAAACTGTAGAGAAAACTTTCATAGTTAGTTCTGACAGGTTTTAGATAACTACAACGATGTCTAACCATTGAAGACAATGGAGTTGCTCTGTGTTTGGGAGCCTTACATGATGGAATAGGGAATATGTCTCTTCCTTATATTTTAGAGTTATACCTCTACTTGCTCATTGTCCCCACTGGGGAGTGTGTCAGGATGCTCCCTTTCCTATAGGATCTGCAGATATTCTCCACAAGTACATCTCTCTCTGCTGGTGTTGGCTAGGTCTTGTGCCAGTGTCTGGCCCACAGCTTTCTTACCTGTCCATAATAAGTTAAAATCTATCCAGAGAGTCATGCAGATTAATGAAGCCTAGTTTATAGAGTTTTGGACTTATTGGGAATGTCAGAAGCATAAAGAATTATGTTCACTTACCTATTTATGGATCGTCTTCTCTATAATATATTCTTCTCCTAGAATAGGAAATGGAGTACCCATACTGCAAATGTCCAAATTGGGAACGATGGAAAAACCATGTAATTCTACATCCTCACCTCAGCTTCTCCACCTCATTACTGGAAATAAACACTTCTTTTTCAGCTTATCTCTCAATATCAGTCTAAGTGATTTTTCGTCCCTTCCTGGAAAAGGAGTGTCATTAAATTTGAGAGTTTTCATAAGTATTCTCTCTAATATGCAAGGATGAATTAATAATAATAATAATAATACAATAATACACATGGTTAAGATCTATATAGTATGGTTTATAATTTTCAGAATACTTTCATATCCATAGTTACATTATCCCACAATGACCTGAAAAGGAATTGCATTCCGTTTGACCAATGAGGCCAGGAGAGAGTAAGTGACTTGATGAAGGTCTAGAGCCAGTCAGTGACAGAAGATCCTCCGTCAAGGTCTTCTAACTCCAAGAACAATGTTGTTTCTACTCAACATGCTATTCCATAAAAATTTAAAAATAATAGCATAATTTTCCAAAATTAGCCCTCACCGAAACAAATCAATGAAGAGCTACTGTAGATAAATGTAAAAGATGCCACCACCTTAGTTAAGATCCATCCTATTTGTCATGCCTTCTACTCCTATTAACAGAATATGGGCACATACTCTGCATTTTGATGCTTTATCTAAGCACTAAGAGACCTTTTGGCAATTGGGCTATTGGACTCAGAGGCTGTCCTGAGTCCCCAAGTCATTCACTTAGTCATGCAAACTTAGGTTTGCCAACTTCTCTAACTTTCAGCTTTCCTGTCTAAAAATAGGTGTATCATATCTACCACTAATCGGAGCATTAAATGAAATCACGAACATGAAATAATTAGTTCAGTGGATGGCACATAAAAAAATCTTTAATAACTGATAGTAATCTTTTCTTCTTACATCCTCATTTTAGTGGTGGTGTCATTTCATTAATACCTTCTTCTAATGACTAGAACCATGTAGATTTGAGAGTTGGAAGGTATTTTACCATATGTTTCTGTTTTGGCATTTTTCCCCTCTGATCTATTGTCCCCACTTAACTAATGAAGGAACTTGGACCAGTAAAAAGTGAGCAAAGTGTTATCCACAAGCAGAGATGGCACCTCGAGGCTGTACCTTTGTGCTTAGTTATATGCAGTGCCAAAGGTTATGGGAGAACTATTTTATTTTCCAGTTTAGAGATCAATAAATTCAGGTCCGTTAAAACCAGAGGAGCACTGGGGAATGACAAAAGGTTACAGATTAAATGTCAGTTGTCTTTTTGACCTGATTCTCCCTCATTCCCTTTCCTATTGCACAGGATTTGGCAAGTCTAAAAATTCCTGAGCAATTCCGACATGCAATCTGGAAAGGCATTCTGGACCACCGGCAGCTACACGACTTCTCCTCCCCTCCCCACCTCCTGCGGACCCCAAGTGGTACCTCTACAGTCAGCGTGGGCTCCAGTGAGACCCGGGGTGAGCGTGTTATCGATGCTGTGCGCTTCACCCTCCGCCAGACCATCTCCTTCCCACCCCGCGATGAGTGGAATGACTTCAACTTTGACATGGATGCTCGTCGCAACAAGCAACAGCGCATCAAAGAAGAGGGGGAGTGAGAACTATTGTGTGAGCTCTTTCCATACTCTTCCCATCAGCCCACCACCCTACAAGGCACTACTGCTTGACCTTCAAAGCATTCTCCCTACCTCCTTCCTCTTCTCAGTGTGTTTTCTTAAGGGAAGGAGAAGTAAAAGGCTACATTTACCTAATGCCCAACCAGTTGTCTGGTTCTGATTCTGGCTTTAAGCCTTCAAATCTATTATTTGCAAGACTAAAGTTATCGTGAAGTAGTGGAAGTGAGCGAAAAAGCAGTGAGTGTCTTCTTAAGCTGTAGAGCTCTCTCATTGACTTTTATAAAGCATTTTCACTCTTATAGTCTAAGACTATATATTTAAATATATAAATATACGGTATATATTTTTGAGTGGGGGGCATTGAATATTGTTTAAAATATAATTTAAAGGAAAGGAAATTGAGTTGCACTTAGTGACTTTTTAATTTACTTGTTTTCGATGGCTTATCTATACCCCTTCTCTCAAGGGATACCATGTATGGTAACACCTTTTTAGAGCTTGCGATACATGTGAGTGACAATTATGTATAGGTCCCTTCAGTTCTTTTGATGCTAAACAAATGCCACATCAAACCTTTGGGTAGATTCAGTTGTATTTACTATTACTTATTATGTGGGTGTGACTGTATACATATGTACATGATTCTCTATTTTGGTGTATCTCATGTTACTGACATTTCTACTAGTGATGGTGATTCACTTTGGGGTTATTTAATCCAATTATAAGAAAAATTTCATATTATCACACACTAGAGGAAGAAAATAAGCTCTCTTGCTTTTGGTTGGGAATGGGGAATATGGGTCATGGCTAAAATTCTTCAACAGTCCATGGCAGCCAACTAAAAAACACCTAGTATCATCTATCTGGATATATCAATAATCCCCTTGAATTTAATACCAGACACCTGGTTTATTAGTGTTTATTGGTAAAACATTTGTGGGCATTATAGAAGCCTTGAAACTGAAATTTATTAGTAGATTGGCAAACTCAATTACCCATTTACTACTTGGTAGAATTAAGGTTGAGTTGGTTGAAATGAATGCCATCTACCTAGTTCTTACAGTGAAGTCATAATGTCTCTTCAGAATATCCATGGAAGTGAGATATTATATGGGAAATATTGAATCTCTACTATTTAGTAAAAGACCTTAGTGGACCATGAATTTAAATTCTTGTAAGACCTTTGGAAACAGATAATATTATTTGGTAAATGTTTCTTTTAAAGACCTTCCTACTCTATAAAATTCTTCATGTAGAAGCTTGTTTATCTTTCTTTAAGGTTTAAAATAGGAGTAGTGATTTGGAAAATATAAAATGAGGAGATTAGTTTTTCTCTGTGGCATCAGTTGCATCACTATATCACTTTTCTTTTTTGATCAGTGAGAGTTTCACTTTGTTGGAAAGTAACTGTGAGAACCCAATTCCCTATCCATCTCTCTCCTGGACTGTGCATAGACATAAAAATGTCCCCACAGTTCAGGGGATAAGCCGTCTGTGGGAGCTGTTGCTTGAACCACATAAACAAAGAGTTGTCTTCAATGTGTAGGAAAATATGACAATATTCCCCTAAATATTTCAGAAACATACTTTGTAGCAAATGTGTTGTTGTTTTTAAACTATAAAACAAATATTTTGTATATATGCTAATGAGCTATAAAATCTTCTTTTACTGGTAAAGGGCTATCCTTGCACATAAGCTTCCATTTGTATTTTAAAGTGCAAAAGGGCTAATGTGGCTCTAAAATATAATGCATGTGTTTCATCTGAGAAGTGTATATATATTTGTGTATGAAATTACATGTTTTGTGTTTCAATTATTTTCTTTTTCTTTTGGGGATAGTGGGTTTTTCAGAACCACAGTTGAAACCTTTTATTATTATTGTTGTTGTTTTTTTTTATATTTTCATGGAGATACCAGTTAGTAAAACTAAAAGGTCAAATAAGAAAAAAAAAGTCATAATTAAGATGGGGAGAGAGAAAGTTGTTGTTTTTTTTATTATTTTTATTTTGTATATTCAAGAGAGTGAGTCCTTGATTTCAAAGTTTCATTGTGCTTACATGATAATAAGCACTGTTAACTTGTGGAACAAGCAGGCAGCTTTGAAAACCTATTAAGGGGAAGAACAAAAACTGTGCCTTGGCAAAGCTAGGAGGACACATGGCTTCTTCTACTATCCTGAGTATTTGAGTAAACTTAAGGACTTCTGAGCTATTTCAGCACTATTCAGATGGCACTAGGGGACTCAGAAATTCCTGTACTGTATCTCATGGATTTGGCAATAGCCAAGTCTAGGTGCAACTACTGGCTTCACATCCTGATGGAAACTTATACTCTTTGAGTGTATGAGTTGCTAGGACAATGGGGTAAAAGAATATTAAAGGCATACAAATAGGAGTGGGCTTAATGTTCCCCCAGTTCAGGGGATCAGCCTTATGGCCTTGTCAAAAATGGAAAGGTTTTTGTTTGGAGGTGATGAGAAACAGAAATGGAGAACTGAACTTCATTAAATTCATTAATTTTTTTATTGATATTCCCCTAAAATATAGTATGTGGGATGTTGAATGTTTAAGGGTTGTATTTTTTTATTATTTTTATAATTGTACAAAAACTAGTAAATGTCAAATGTTTTATATACTTTATTAATGTTTTTCAAAGATTCTTTCGTATAGATGTGAGACTTTTTTTTTTAAGCTTCACTTGCTTGTCTTTTGGTATTTTGTATTATGGGCTTTTGGTGAGCCAGAGGCATATCTACAAGCCACTAAATGTTTACCAAGACATGCAATAAAATTTAAAAATAAATAAAAATGCATTGAGAAATTGTGTAGATGGTGTGTGGTGGTGTGTATGTGTGTGTATCTGTCTGTCTGTGTATCCTTTGGCCTTATTTTTAATTACTGAGGAAGAAAAATATCATGAGAAAACATTAAAAGGTTCAATATTGATGCTTCTCATCTCAGAACATTATAATCATTGTTTTCTCATTTTATCCAATCTATGAAGCAGAAAAGACCAGAAAAATATCCTCACAGATTTCATACTCTGACTGTCAGAATCAGTGTACTTTGGAAAGAGATTAGATACTCCTAATGTCTAATTTAGTGACCTTCTCATGGTGCTAAGACGTGACCTGATGACCAGCTCAGCACTGCAGGGCTCGGATGCAGATTACCCTGGTTATGTGTGGGAACAGCATTGCAGATGGGGGTCTCTGGGCACATTCTCCTATAAATTTAGTGTTAAATATCATCTTTTAGTTATAAACATTGATTTGGTCAATAAAATACTATCCAAATGATTTAATTATTTTATTAAAGAAATGAAAAAGCTCTTTTATGAGCTAGCATTAGATGGCATGAAATTGATTTAATGTCTTAGATTTATAAATAACTTGATAGAATAATAGCATATATAATATACACAACTTAAATATATCACTTCATTTTTCCAATTATGTCATTATATTATGAATATATATGAGGACATCACAGCCACGTTCAAAGGCTGTTAAATCACAACGTTTACCCATATCTTCAGAAAAAATTAGAAAAAAAAATTTCTCTCATGGTAAATAACCTGCTTCTCTATTTATAACGGTCTAGCACTCTAGCAACTTCAGCATGAAATTATAGCTAATTTGCCTACAAACATCAAGTGGTCATAATAATCTGGCTACTCAGTGTATATACACATTCATAGAGGGCGGGCTGGTTCAGCTTACATTAGGGGTGCCAAAAGATCCCAATTCTCATTCCTTAAAATATAGGTGATAGATTCCCCCGAAATGAAATGGTTGATACAATGGTGCCATGAAAAGAAAAAGAAGAAGCAATGAAGTGGATAATCCTTGATAAACTTTTAAGGTACTTCTGTTTTAATTGTAGTCTTGGGTTTTTTTAAGTATATTTTTATTGATTTCAGAAAGAGGAAGGTAGAGGGAGAGAAAGAGAGAAACAAATTGCCATCCGAAGTGGCTGCACCATTTTGCACTTTCACCAGTAATGAATGAGAGTTCCTTCTGCTCCACATTCTTGTCAACCTTGGTTTTGTCAATGTTACAGATTTTGGCCCTACTAATGGATGCATAGTGTTATCTCATTTTAATTTGCATTTCCCTGACAACATATGTGGAGCATCTTTCATATGCTTATTTTTTTCACTAGTATATCTTTTTCAGTGAAGTGTCTTTTAAGGCTTTTGTCCATTTTTTAATTAGCTTGTTTGTTCTCTCATTATTTTAAGAGTTCCAAAACTACTTTTAAAAAGACAAAATTTATTTATTCAATCATCATAAGTCTTATATAAATATAAAATGCAGAATGTTTCAAGATTTTGTTTTTCCAAATCTTGAGACATTTTCTTTTCTTACCATTCTAGGAATCACTTATCAACCAATTCCAATGAGCCAAAAACTCAATTTTTAAACAAAGAAAGAATGTTGGCATTGTCAAATACAGAACTGTCAAATATGGTAGCCACTATTTAAATATGACTTCTCTGCACCTGAAATGTGGCTATTCCAAATTAAGATGTGCTGAAAATGAGATTACAGAGATTACAGAGACTTTGAATAAAAATGAAGAATGTACAGTAGCTCATTATTAATTCCATGTTGATTACATGCTCAATAATACCACAGATTAAATTAAATCTATTAAAATTAATTTTAACTGGTTCTTTTTATATTTATGTGACTACAAGAAAATTTAAAATTATATACATAGCTTTCATTATAGTTCTATTGGACAACTGGCCTAGATATATGATAGAATAAAAAACCTAGAAGGGTGATGAAATTTACTATTCATAATTATCCAGTTTTCTCACTGTATGTCCCAAAAGTATTACATCTTACAAGATGGTATAAAATAATATGACACTTTTGTCTTTATAGTTTTCTTTTAGTTTTTCGTAAGAATTCAGAAGTTTTCATCTTTTTCTGATAATGGAAAAGAGATTAAAATTGATAGTGGAAGATTTTCCAAAATTGTTAAATGCAAAGATAAATATAAAAAGACAGTACTACTTTGGACTCTAATGATGATGATGAAATGGATTGTCTAAGTTAAATCTCAGACTGTCTTCAAGTGATGATATTCTAGATTAATTTTCTCAAACAAAAAAACTCAATGAGCAATATAGCTCTCAAAATGAAAAGGATATATGGTTCTGTTTAATAGTTAATTATTCAACAAGTAGAATTTTGCCATATAAATTTTTGGGATCAGAATCTGATCATCCTATTTTTATAAAAGAACATGTTACAGTATTATTTAATGACTAGAGGCCCAGTGCATGGATTCGGGCACATTGAAAGGAAATTAATTAGAAGGTAGCTGGCAGAGCAGGACTGGGTAATACCAGCTGGATATATCCAAGAGCCAACCTCCCATAGTCCCTCTCCAGCCAGCCGTACCTGGGATGGTGCTGGAGCTCAAAGAGCATCTGCGGAGTGAACAGGGTCCCTCCATCAGATGAGGTCCCTCAGATTGGCCTGCAGGGATGGGGCCAAAATCAGCAGTCCAAAATCCCCTGAGGGATCTGGGAGTGCAAGTGGGCACTCTGCAAAGTTGCTATTGCTCAGCAGCTCTTGCATTGAGCGTCTGCCCCCTGGTAGTCAGTGTATGCACTAGCTACTGTTCAGACAGTCAAATGGTCAGTCACTTCAGCTTTTATATATATACTAGAGTCCTGGTGCGCAGGGAAAGGTTCCCTCAGCCTGACCTGTGCCCTTTAGCAGTCCAGAAGTCCTCTGGGGATGTCCTATTGACAGCTTAGGCCCACTCCTTGCAGGGAGCATATCTAAACCACAGTCAGACATCCTTAGCACTGCTGCAGAAGCAAGAGAGGCTCCCACCACCACCACTGCACTTGCCAGCCAGCCGTCAGCCCAGCTTGTGACTGAGCACACTGACCCCTGTGGGAGCACACTGACCACCAGGGGACAGATCTTGCATTAAGCGTCTGCCCCCTGGTGGTCAGTGCATGTCATAGCAACTGGTCATTTTGCCATTCAGTTGATTTGCATATTACCCTTTTATTATATAGGATAGATTCTTTTTATAATTAAATTAAATCTTTATTGTTGAAAGAATTACACCCCCGACCCTGACCCCTTCTAGCCTGCTCTGTCCTCCACCCCAGTACTTCACCAGCCTATTGTCTGTGTCCAAGGGTTAGCCTATATGTTAAAGCCTAATATGCTAAGTGTCAGCCATTCAACCAATCAAAGCATAATATGCTAATGATATGCTAAGGCTTCTGAACCACTCGCTATTATTTGCACTGACCACCAGGGACAGACAGTTGAATGGTTGTCCAGTTGCTATGATATGAACTGACCACCAGGGGGAAGACACTCTGACCAGTAGGTTAGCTTGCTGCTGAGATCCAGCCAATTGGGGCTGACAGACCCAACATGCCCTGGAGCCCTACTGAGGTCCCTCCCCAGCTGGCCAACTTCCTGCATTCCTCCCTAGTTCTAATAATGCACTCATGGGGTCCTTCAGCCTTGCCCGTATCCTCTCACAATCTAGGACCACTCAGGGATGTCAGAGACCTGGTTTCAACCTGATCCCTCAGGCCAGGATGAGGGGCCCCATTGGTGCATGATTTTATGCACTGGGCCTCTAATGCACATATAAATACAAGTTTTTTGATTGATCTCTTCCCACCTATCCCTGCCTTCCCTCTGAGATTCCACAGTCTGTTCCATACTTCTATGTCTCTGGGTCTATTTTGTTCATCCATTTATTTTGTTCATTAGATTCTACATATGAGTGAGATTGTGTGATACTTATTTCTCTTAGTATAATACTCTCCAAGTCTCTCCATGCTGTATCAAAGCGTAAGAGATCCTTCTTTTTTGCTGTTATATAGTATTCCATTTTGTAAATGTACCACAACTTTTTTGAATCTTGTGCACCAAAATATGTTTTTCAAGTGGACAAATGCTGGAGGTAGGTGTGTATCAAAGATACTAGGAAGAAAATTGATTATGTAGAAATTTAACTCATTGAATTGATCACTATAATTGGTGCTTAATAAATGTAAAAATATATATATTTTTTTATTTTGGAGAAAAGAATATGGTAATCTTTTCAACAAAATTATGGGCCATTAAATGTTCCAAAATGTTTTCAAGTATTGCATTTTGATAATGCAAATGCAAGAGAAATATTCAGAAGTAATCATAAGCTAGAACATATTTGAAATCAATATTTACAAGATGGTTGTATCTCAGATTGCATGACAACCCATGAGCAGTTAATTGCATTCAGAGGATAGTTCCCATTATATATATATATATATCTTATATAATAAAAAGGTAATATGCAAATTGACCCTACCAGCAGAATCGCTAGGAGTGACTGGTCACCAGGGGGCAGATGCTCAATGCAGGAGCTGCCCCCTAGTGGTCAGTGCACTCCCACTGGAGGAGCTCTGCTCAGCCACAAGCCAAGCTGATGGCTGCCAGACAGTGATGGTGGCGGGAGTCTCGCCTGCCTTCTCAGCAGCAGTAAGGATGTCCAACTGTAGCTTAGGCCTACTCTCTGCTGGCAAGTGGACCTACCCTGAGGGCTTCTGGACTTCCAGAGGGATGTCTGACTGCCAGCTTAGGCCTGTTTTCCCGGGGAGCGGGCCTAAGCCAGCAGGTGGACATCTCTGAAAGGTCCCACTGCGAGAGGGCACAGGCCGGGTTGAGAGACTCCCTGAGCACACTAATTTTTGCGCACTGGGCCTCATATATATATATATATATATATATATATATATATATATATATATACAAAAAGCAAAATTTTAGATTTATTATACTTAAGTTCTTATTAACATTTCTGAAGATGGTTTTCACTATCTTTTTATTACTTGTCTATTTCATTCACAAAGTTAACACAGGTTTTCAAGGATTAATTACATGCTGATGATAATGGGTAATGACTTATTCCTGTTCACTGTTAGTTATTAAAATAGTTTACCCAATATTAGTAGTTACAGAACACTAAAGACAATGTCAATTATATGTGCCTGGATTATCTAAAACCTACATAGAACTTCTGAGATCTAGGGATCATATTTCTATATTTTCTTTATTATTTAGGAAGGCAACAAAGAATCCTAGTGGTTTACAAGCCATTCCTGTTAGAAAAATAAAATAATGGAATAAAGGGCTGTGCATGAGTGGTCGGCACACATTGGAGCTTTCCTGACCCAGGGAAGATACATGTGATCTTGAGTCAGGGCACCCTCAGCTGCAGGAGATGGTATTCATTTTCCCTTCAATGATTCTTTTTATATATACTTTTTTTAAAAATTGATTTCAGAGAGGAAGGGAGAGGGAGAGAGAGAGAGAAAAACATCAATTATGAGAGAGAATCATTGATTGGCTGCCTCCTGCACGCCCAATGCCCACACAGGGTATCAAGCCCATAACCCAGACATATGCCCCAAATGGAATCCAACCTTGACCTCCTTATTCATGGGTCAAACTCAACCACATAGCCACGCCAGTTGGTCTAATGATTCTTCCTCTTTCTTATTTACAGTTATCTTACTATATTTATAATTATCTTATTTATAGTTATCTTATTTTACTACTAGGGGCCCAGTACACAAAAATTTGTGCACTAGGGTGGTGTGTGTGTGTGTGGGGGGGGGTGTTTCCTCAGCCCAGCCTGTGCCCTCTCACAGTTTGGGACCCCCTCTGGGGATGTCCACCTGCTGGTGTGCCTGGCCAGCCTGGGTGAGGGTCCAATGTCTGTTTGCAGGCTGGTCAAGCTCCCCAGTGGAAACCCTCACCCGAGGGGGTGTGGCAAGCCTGGGTGAGGGGCTAAGGGCAGTTTTCAGGCCGGCCACAGCTCCAACTGACCCTCTGGGTCATCCGCCTGGGAAGCGATGGCATGGAGCTGGCCACCCCATAGGCTTCCCAGGAGGGAGCCTTGGGGACCCCCGGCTGGTCCCGCACCCCTATCCCCCAGGCTTCTCCACCTGGGAAGCCCATAGGGTGGTGCTGGCCACCCCATCGGCCTCCCAGGAGGGGGCTGCAGGTTCCGGCCGGCTGGTCCCCGCCACCCCCCCCCTGAGGCTTCTCCGCCTGGGAGGCCAATCGGGTGGAGCTGGCCACCCCATTGGCCTCCCAGGAGGGGCCCGTGGGTCCGACCAGCTGGTCCCTCCCCGAGGCTTCTGCCTGGGAAGGCATCTGCCAGCCCAGGGTCCCAGATGCCTTCCCAGGATGGAGGCTCCCAAGATGGCGGAGGCCACAGCCTCAGAGAAGCCGTACACCTGGGCTGCAGCCTCCGCCATCTTGGCTAGGCTAATTTTCATACAGTAACTCTGATTGGCTGGTGGGCGTGACTTAGGCTGTCCAGAAGAAATGGTTAATTTTAATATTATGCTTTTATTAGTTAAGATAAGTAAACTAGAGCAAAGGACACTTCCAGCCTTCAGTATAGATTTTTCCAGCATCCTCTTTGCACCTTGCTGTGTCCATTATTTTTTTTAATTTCATCAAACTGTGTTTTGCCTGGTGCTTCAGACTCATTCCAAAAGTGGTTATGCAGATATATAAATTTTCAAGGAAATACCAAGAGGGAGAGTGAAAAGAACACTGGCTTGAACAAAGTGTGATGACTAGGGCCAGGTTAATCCCCTATCCCTCTGAAAATGAGTGTGCGAACTCCTAACTTGTTACTATTCCAGCAGTGTTTTAGGAGAGAGCTGACCTGAAGAATGGCACAAAACAGCACTGCCAAAATGTGTATGAGGCTATAGCTTTAAGATAAATTATAGTCCCAAAGCTCAAATATACATTTTTTTTCCAGATAATTGTAGTTCAAACTGGTAGTTTAAACTGGTGTTTTTAGAGTCAATGTTGGGTGTGTACTTAAAATTTATGAGATTTGTAGCTCCTCACACTAATCCTGAATTTATGTGCCAAGTGGGTGGCAAGTACTGGCAGGTAAATTTCTCTTTTGTGATTCTGATCAGAATGTTAGGCCTAGGATCTTGAAGGTACAGCATTTTGTAATTTGAGTAAAAGTTAGGCACACAGGGCCAAGAAAGGGAAAAACATTTCTAGCTAAGAGAGTTTAGTTTAGGGAACAATAGATAGTAAATTAAGATTTTTATGGCACTGTAACTCATCTGACAGTTGCACTATAATTAGGAGAATACCACAATTTATCTGTAAAAAAAAAAAATTATGATGACTTGGCATACTAGTTTATATTCTTAAACTCTAGGTACTACCTTCTCTAAGTAGATCATTCTGCCCTACCACTTTATAGCTAACTTCACCTCAGCCTGTCCAATTTTTCTCCAACTTACCAATACCTTCCTAACACTATTCAGCTCCATTAATGAGTAAAAGTTAGAGAAAGCACTTGAAAGCATTTATAACACCTAGGGTACAGAAAAGCTGAAATTTTAAATGAGAGTGAAAGGAGAAAGAATAAGATCAACCCCTTATCAGATTCTGGGCTGTAACATGAAATTCTGTTGTGTCATTCCACTGGGCCTCCTGCCAAACTGTATGTTGATTATGTTCTCAAGAATTCTGGAATTACGGTGGCATCAAGGTGCCAACATGTTTAGTATATTACAACAAATCCTGATACCTGAATGTCCAGCATAGAGATTGTAAATGAATGTTCTAAGAAATTCACTTTATGGAACATCACATGGGAAGGAGAAGCCGTAGGGAAAGTATCAAACATACAGTGCTCAAAGTGATTTTTAGGCCACTGAGACATGTATGTATACACATTGGTATTTTTTCTTCTATGACTACTTTTGGGAAAGGGACATTTCAACATCCTTTTCTTTTTCAGGAAGCCTAAGGTGTTTCACCCTAACTGATTCACTCATGAGCAGCACAGGCTCTCAGCAAAATGATGTAATAATTTTCTTTAGACACTTCCCTGCTAGTTCCCTCTCTTCCTCTCTACGAATGACATGCACATCCTATTCCATTCTCCACCCAAACGTGATGTTTCTGGGCAAGTGGTAATTCCCTCTAGAGTGAATTGGTCATTGGACTTATTTCTACTTTGCCAGGAGTTTCAGGCCATTTCTTGGAGGTAGTTGCCTGCCTCCTCATTCTTATTGAACCCCACTCTCAAACCCATGATACCTTCCATTGTCACATGCAGCACAGGAACTCATGTCCAAGTGCTGTCTCACCAAGGCTCAGCAGTAGGCATGGTATTGTCCCATGGCTGGCTCATGTTCAACCAGCATTTGGCACTCACTGGAAGTTCTGCCTTCTCAGATGCTGCCTTTCTCTTTCCCTCATGTAATATCTTACACATTAGACAGCGCTTGGCTGCCTCTCCCTTCCATCTTTCATCTCCTTAGCCTCATTACTTCTTGTCCTGGGATACAATACCACAGTCTTTGCTCATCACCACAGCCTCTGTAACACTTTGACCTCCCTTGGTGAAGATGGCAGCAGTGGGGAATGTCTGCCTCTCCCATGACTGTAATGCATTCTTTCCTTCCCCAAGGAAGGACTCTCCTGTCTCTTGGCTGACAGACTATGTTCTTATGAACTCCACTCCAATTATTTCTGTGATCCTCTTGTGTAATAACAGGCTCTCCTCCTCATGTTGAATGAGGTGGGTGCATTCATGGTGAGGAAACCAGAGGTGGTAAACTTTGGCAAGGTCTGAGAATCTGATGGGGCAGGCTGAGCTCAACAAAGGTCTGCACAGACATGGTATGTGGGCTTTGGTGCTATTGAGGTTCCCTGTGTGCCTCCTGTCCAAAGGATTCCTCAGTGTCCTTTCATACTCTCTGGTATGTGTAAGACACTGTGGGAAATTCTGGATTGAGAAAGACACTGTGCTATAATCTTAGAAGTACAGACCAAAAGGAACTAAAGCAGAAATCATCAAGTTAAGTTTCTCATTTTAATGAGTAGGAAACAAGACTGTCCAGGCAGGAAATAAGACTGTCCAGCATCTCACAGCAGAGCTGCATCCAACCAATCAAAAGCAAGGAAGAACCAGGTGGTTTTGACCCTTCTTTGCCATTTTTAGTAAAACAAAGCCAAACCTCTACTTAGAAGAAGCTTCTTTTCTGTGCCACTGCAAGGCCCTATTCTGTTGCTTGTTCTTGTTACTCTCTCTTTCTCAGTGGAACTTGACAGTAAATATCATTGGGTGCTACTTACAAGTGGATCTTTCTCTTACTCTCTATTTGCTTTACTCTTTATTGTCCCCTTGCTTTTTTCAGCCACAAATACTCTCGGCCAGAAACATTCTCTGTAATCCACACAATATGGGTATTGGAACCTGTTATGGCTTTAAGACTTTTAGTGCTATACAGATCATCTCCTGATGCCTCTGCCACTTTATCTAATCTAATAAAAGAGTAATATGCAAATTAAACATCACTCTGAGACACCTAAGCCATGCCCACCAGCCAAGTCATGCCCACGAACCAATCAGAGTGGCTATATGAAAATTAACCCAACCAAGATGGTGGTTGGCCACCACAGAGCTAGAGCAAACAGGAGGCTTCCTTTGCACCAGCCATGCAGGAAATTGCCTGCCTAGGCTGGCTGGGCATCTGCTCAAGGTAACAAAGTTTCAATTATAGAAGCCACAGAGCTGAAGCAAACAGGAGGCTTCATTGCCTGCCTAGGCCTCCACTCAAGTCAACAAAGTTTCAATTATAGAAGATAGATAAACCCCAGAAACCTGATTACAGCCAGCCTCGCTGGGACATTGGGTCAATGGTAGCTGTGGGCAGCCTGAAAATGGCCCTCAGCCCTTCACCCAGGCTAGCCACACCTCCATGGGGTGAGGGTTCCCACTGGGGGGCTTGGCCAACCTGCAAACAGCCATCAGCCCCTCACCAAGGCTGGCCAGGCACGCCAGCAGGTGGACATCCCCTGAGGAGTCCCAGATGGCAAGAGGGCACAGGCAGGGCTGAGGGACACGCCCCCCCCCCACAAGTTCACAAAGTTTTGTGCACTCGGCCCCTAGTATTTATATATTAATGCCAAAAAAAAGTTTATTGTGGTGCCTGGATTAAGGATTAACAACATTTCTGCCTACACAGATTTTTAAGGAAAAAGAAAAGGCTAGATAGACAGTTCCATTGCTTAGCAAAAGTTCTTTTTGGAAAACCTATTGCTCCTTGACCCAAGAATGACAAAATTCTTGCTCTAAGCCTAGCACCCCTCAGAGGGACAGGTCAAGTGCCCTTCTCAGCTGGACAATTTCCTGTAAGGAAAATGTTTGGGTCTAATTATTTCATATCACATCTCCCACACTATAGTGTTTTGCTTTGAAGAGTTTGTAGAGGAAATATATGCTAAATAAAAGAGTGAACAAGAGCTTAAGTTCTACAGCTGACCCCTTAGGTTCTCATCTAGACTTCAGCTGGTGACTTTGGAAACGTTGCTTAATTTTTCTTTGCCTACTTTGCCACATGTGTAAATGGGGATCGTTGTGGTACCTCATTACTCTTCATTGTGAGAACTTGGTAAGTTAATACCTGCAAAACATTTTTTTAAAGCCTAAATCATACTCAGTCTCTAAGTGTCGATTTTTTTTGTTTGTTTTTTTCAATGAGAAGACTTCTATATCTCTATCATAGGTGAATTGTGGGAGCTTATCAGGTTAAAGCTCCAAGTCCGAGTCTCAAAGTTTTACAGAAGAACTTTCTCTAAGAAAAACTCTTCCACACTTTAGAAGGAAGACATTAGGCTTACTTTTTCTACTTCATGTTCAGAGGCATGTGGAATTCAAATCCAGAACAGTGAGAAGATAACAGGGATAGAAATGAAAGGGGCTATATCATATGGCATGGGAACAACCCTGACTGGAGTGTCAGAGCCTGGATCCTAATATTCCCTCTGCTATGAGTTTATTAATGTTTACAAGACATGTCAGTCTCAATCTTTCTCATCTCTAAGAAAACAGAAGTTTTTCTCCACCATTAATATTCTAGAAACATATACTTCTATACGAGGTAGCCCATCACTTCAGAAAAACAACAAGGACTTGATTACATATGACATTACATAGCTAAAATTAAGAGGCCATAAAAATTAATACCATTTAGAGGAAAGCTGTGGGAGGTGCTAATGGAAATCCCTGGGATAAAAGCAAAGATTTGTGCAATAGCTGTAGGTATTTTCCATGACATTATTCCTCCATACCACACCTTTCTCAGCTGAGGCATCCTCTCCTAATCTCTTGGTAAGTAGAACAGACAATGTCAACACAAGGGAAAATAAGTGGCCATTTTTTAGATTATTTGTATTAAATAAATAACCTACTAAGAATAATAAAGTTATAGAAAAATCTGGTAAAAGGACTTATGACTTAGATTGATTGCATAAGTATTAAATATTTCTATTCTTTATATATGCTGATTTGTAATTTAATAGGAACTTTTATGTAAATTATCTTCTTTGATTTCCAAAATGTTATAAAATAGGCAGAGCAAATATTATCAGCTATATTTTACAGTTGAGACAGCTGAGCCTCTGCAAGGTCATATACAGGTCCCAATTAAAAAAACTTGTTAGTGGAAGAATCAGGGATCACATCAAGTCTTTGAATTCTACTTCAGAGCTCTTTTCCATGGTACCATTATCTCCAAATTATCAAATACATTTTTAGTGGATCATTCCCCTTCAGCCACACAAAACACATTTAGGAAGCAGAAGTCTGTAGTCTTATACTGGGCAGTTCCAGAATCTGTCAGCCTCAGATTATATCCAATGCTCCCTGCCCCTGGTTGGGGGAATATTCTTTCAAAGGCCACTGGCAACAGGCTAAATCCCATCTACAGCCTGTCATTGGTTTACTCTTTAAGTTTAATGTCATTCAACCAATTTTGACTACTCAACATTCTATGCTAGAATGTAATCTTCACTAGGCAAGGTTCTTTTTTCTAATATATTTTATTGATTTTTCACAAGAGAGAAAGGGAGTGGGATAGAGAGTTAGAAACATCGATCAGCTGTCTCCTATATTCCCCCCACTGGGGACGTGCCCGCAACCAAGGTACATGCCCTTGACCGGAATCAAACCTGGGACCCTTCAGTCCACAGGCCAATGATCTATCCACTGAGCCAAACTGGTTAGGGCTAGGCAAGGTTCTTTATGTTGTTCACTGAAGAATCCCAGAGTAGTAGTTACTTGAGAACTACTTATGGAATGAACAAACAGTTCTTGAATTGACATACTTTTGTGCATTTGTCATGCTGTTCTCTCTAATACAGTGCCTTGGCACTACCTTCACTCATCTCAGTAAACATCTTTCAGGGCTACTATCTTTTAAGAATTAACTCAAACATCACCTCTACAACAACATTTCCTTGGTTATCCACCCTGAGAATGATTTTATAGCACTTAGTTGTATGCCTGTTTCCATGATACAGTAAAAATGATCTATACAACTATTTTTTTTAATTTTAGTTTTGTTTCTGAATGAAAATAAAAACACATTTTAATTGTTGTGCTTTAGAATATAAACAACATTTTCTTTACCCTCTGGGAGAAAAAATAAATTTTATATATATATATGGCTAATATGCTAAGTGTCCCCTAGAGAGTTCAACCAGGAGACTGGGAGTTCTATTGCTCACTATGACGTGTGCTGACCACCAGGGGGCCCTCAATCGGCCCTCATCTTCGGCCAAGCCTAGGGACCCTACCGATGCACAAATTCATGCACCAGGCCTTTACTATAAGGTGACCAGATTTAAAGAGGTACACCATTGACCAGTGGTGGGGGGAGGGGGGTTCTTTTTTTTTTTTTCTTTTTTTATTATTACTTAAAATATTACAAAGAGTAATCAGGACTTTTTTAAAATGCCGCAAGACACGGGACAAACTGTTAAAAATTGGGACTGTCTCTCCAAAAGCGGAACATCTGGTCACCTTACTTTAGTATATATATATATTTGTTTGACCATCATCTTACCAGAGACATGCTTCCTCTTGCATAGAAAGATTTAATGTCAACAAAGAATATCTTAAACTCTATGATGTGATATAAAAGTAGTAGAAGATACAAAGTATAAGCAAATATCTATAAGGCCTTTTGGTTAGATTGTGATGTGAACTACTTAGGAAAGACTAGAGAAAGAAAAGGTGCTTTTGCTTAGAGAGATCTGAGGCAATGTCAGAGAAGCAACAGCATTTGTGTGATAAACATCACATGCAAAGCCAAAATTTGTGTGACAATGTAGGGAGCTAGTCAATATGTGGCTTAATTAAACTAGGGTGATGAATGGGAACCAACAGTATCATATTTGTATATAACTAAAGGCCAGGAAGGAGAGACCACTGCATCATCTTTAGGGATTTTTGCCTTTGAAAGGATTACAGAATTTGGGGAACATCTGTTTTCCTAGTGTTCTACAACTCAGTTGAGTATTCAAAAATTGCTAGTGGGACCAACCACCTTCCAGAATATTCAGGCAACTGTTCTATTAACTCTGGAGTAACTTGAAGCTTCTATACTTTCCAAGATATGGAGGAAAGATCCGTAAAGCTCTTATGCCTTGGGGTAAATTCCATATTAGGAGTTGTCCGGTTTTCTCTGCTGAGACTAGCTCATAGAGGAACCATTCAATGATCAGAGAAACACTGGCTACTACTGAGAGAATGACTAAATCATAGAATACTCGCAGTGGCGACTTCAAAGGTACTGTTTCGTTCAATAGATAGGGACATTTTTGCCCAGATAATTTGAGTCAAGTCAACTAAAGTCACACAGCTAGTCAGTGATTGATCTGGAATCTTCCTCGCATCCACTTCCAGGTACCTTCTTCGCATCCACTGCAATATTCTTTCTATCACTCCATGGTAACGATATCCCTAAGTGTTTATCCAATTTCATTGGGCAAAGCATAATCCTATTTAGCTTGAGCCAAACAACAGTATGCTAGCAAGATCCTGACAGTGAAAATTACTCCCTAGAATATTAAGTGAGGCCTGAAATGTGCCTTTACTGATGGTCATACTTGGTAAAGAAACAAGTCTGTGCTTCCCTAAATCTCCTGAGTGTTTGGAAGCCCACCTGGGCCTCAGGGGAGAGGACCTATTCCAGTCATCTGATGCATAACCTGTGCCATGGCATTCATATACTTCTGTTCTTAGATTTCTACTGCAGGCTCAGTAGATGACACAGGGAAAGGTAGCATCTGTGGGCCTAGTTTGAGAGACAGTCCCATCAAAACCACATGCACATCTTTATTCTTTAAAGGCCTTAAGTATTAATACTGTTCCAATACAGCCAAGGGCCTACTTTGAAAGGAGACCTTGCATGCTTTTTTTACAGCAAAGCTAATCCCACTGAAAGCTTCTGCAATTAAAGCAAGCTCTAGGGGTCAAGAAACAGACAAGTGAATTAAGCCCTAGTGACTCAGCTTCTCCTTCCTCCCTGCCCTTGTCTATCAGCCAGGAATGTGGGGAGGAAATGAGTTAGGTTAAACCTATGCTTGAACCACATGAAGCAAAGAACTAGAATCTCTACAAGCCCAAGGTGTTCTTGCTGCAAAAATGCTATTCCTTTGAAGTAAGTCTTCTCTGGCACTTAGCTCCAGTGAATAAGAATTTCGTATTTACAAGTCTAAGAAGAATGTAAATGGAGAGAAAGGCATAGATGACTATCAACAGGTAAATAAAGTGTGACCAATGTATCCACATTTGCACAAACAGAAAACTAGGTGATTCACTGACTTACGTTAGATTTCCCACTATCAAACCCAGAAACAAAAGTTCATAAGGCACAAATGATTTATTGACAAAGTGCTCCAAGGGGAAATAGTAAAAGAAGGGTAAAATGGGTAAGGATAGGGGAGAATGACAAGGAAACAAGGGTAGGCAGAGCCTGAAGAAAGCAGCAGCAACCTGAACTTGAAGGTGCGTTCTGAAATGTCAAGCTGCCTCAAAAAGGTCTCAACCTGAGGCCAAAGTGTTCATAATCCTGTACCTATCAGTCATTAGTAAAAAGCTCTCTAAGCATATGTAAACTTCCAGGCACTTCTAAGCTACCCATGTTTCCAATAACGGGCTCCTGTAACCCAGGAGCATTCCTCCACACATAGCCACAGTTACAGGCAATTGGAAGTAAAATATACCAAAGCGAGGGATACATATTTAAGAAAAATAATATTATTTAATCTTCAAACAAACAATAAACCAAAATACATCGTTCTGAGGCAGCTAGATCTTAACCTAGAAGCTTTTCTTTTGGCTTGGAGATTTGTGTTCCCTGGGAAGAAAAATTTAGCAGAGACCTGAATGAGGGGTGAACCACAAAAACATCTGAATAGTACTCAGGAGAGTTCAGAGTAAAAGCTAAGGTCTTGGATGAGAATATACTTGACATGTGACAGAAACATGAAGAAACCAGTGGGGCTACAATGGAGTGAAGCAAGCCACGAGTCCTAGGGATAAAGTCAGACAGTGACCAGGACTAGACTAAAATCGCATAGAGACAAGTAACCCATGGCAAGCAGTGTGACTTCTATTTAATCTGAGTGTAACAAGAAATCAGCAGAGAGTTTTGAACAGTGACAAACCTGAGTTACATTTTGAAAACTACTCTTTTTTCCCTGTGCCCCAAAGGACACAAGAACATCTATGTGAATCACGTTCAAGAAACAGCTCTGGATCTCACACAACCCCCAAGCTCAACGAGCAAACTGTGTGTTAATGGTAAACATCGGCTACTCATTCATTCACGTTGTTATGTTGTCCTTCAGACAGTCGGAGTAACGATCCTTAACATTTGCAAAGCAAGTCTACATACGCAATCTCTAATTTAAAGATAAGGTTGCAGATGCACCATCAGAGTATCTTTAATCTACAGTTCCTCTACTTTGCTGCTTTTCGGTTTGTCTTAAGTTTTTCTGCCATTTTGGCATATAGTCTCCCTCATCAAAGTAACCGCTCTAGTATGATCTTATGTAACAAGCCTGCTAGAAGCAAAATTACACACTGTTAGAAATTAATATTTTTCATGTATCCCATTTCCCAGAAAGTTCTTCCATTCACACACCTCTGGTGACTCCTCACTGACTACAGACTGAAGTTCAATCCTTAGCTGAGTGTTCTGTGGACTAGGCAGACCTCTTCAATGTGTCTTACCTATGCTCTAACACAATGGAATTATCTGCTGTAATGCAGCTAGTCTTCACCAACTCTCAAACACCAGGCACTATTTTACTACCAAGTCATTATTTATTTTATTTGCCTAAGTGTTGTGCTTCCCTCAAGGCCAAGTTCAAGCCCCACCTCTGTTGTGGGATCTTCTCTGACAACAAAGACTTGATTGATCTTTTCTTCATCTGAACTTCTGCAGTTGTTACACTTAGCATATGATCCTTTAGATTATCACTGAACTTTTAAAGAATGCTAGTACATTTATCAATATAGGCCACCTGTGATTCTCTTGAAGATCAGGATTACATTATACACGCTTTTGTATTCTAGGCAATCTGCATATATCACTTAACTTTCCCACCAAACTCCTCAATGATCAGTTATGCTGAGTTCACATCTCTGTTAATTCCCAGAAAACCTACTTCATTTTCTCCCCCTTTTGTAGCTTATATGCATCTCAGTCCACAAACTTAAATATGAAAGAAAGTTATCTCTTATTTTTTTTGAAACCTTGACCATTTCTATTTAAAACTCTCCATTTGTCAATATGGGAACAATCCCAATCAATTCAGGCTTTCTCCTTCCTTTTCCTGAAGTTTATTCTAAGTTCTATTGGAGGGTTTAGGTCTATTCAGTCCCTTTTCCATTTAGATATCTGCTAAGAATTCCATGATCCAAACTGGTCCTTAGTCAGGAATCTATTTCTTAGAGATTTCTTTCTCTAGTGTGAATGTCCATCCCAGGTCTCTCCATGGCACGCTTAGAAACTTAAACATCTCCCACACTGTTTAAACTCCACCTGCCTAGATTCACACAACACTATGCCCATGTTGAATCCTTGCAACTTTCCCAGGATTCTGTTCTTAGAACAGAAAGCCTGGCTCTTCTCTTCACTGTCTATCAATGCCTATATTCTCATCACTTTCCCATTGGGGCTCTTCCTCTCCAATTGAAAACAAAACGTCTATGGGCTAGCGGAAGCCAACTCTCATCTTCTTTCCAATATTTCTGGCTCTGTCTAAATTCCATAACTTCCCTTTATAAATTTATAACCCAAATCCAGGAAAACACCAGCAAATCATTTTCTCATTCTATCATGAATTATATCTCTCCGAAGGCAATAAGGCTAGAACAACTACTGATTTGAATAGGCAGATAAAAGATAATGGTGATGGGCATAAAATGTTATTCTATCATCATTATTTTAGTAAATAACATGAATTTCTCCTTCTCTTCTGCCTAATTCATGAACTTGGAGTTAATTTTGGCTCTTCTGCTTACCCACCTCCGTGGGTTCATTTTGCATGAAACCGATACCAAAAATAAACCCTTGGCCTAAAATTGGGCCCAATAGAAACACTGAGCCCCAGAAAATTATACTTAAAAAATAGAATAAGTAAACTAATTAGAAAATTCAAAGTAGGTAGGTAATAAAAAAGAGGTAATGTGTTCTAAACATTCAGATGCAGAGGAATCAATTCCACCTTATGGTCTCTTATGTTCCTCAGGACTCACACAACTGCTTACATATTCTAGATATTTAGTAGGCATTTTTCGTTGATGGTAATAATGTTCATGGTGTCTATTTGAAGATCAACTTGTATTTTTTTCCTTATAGGGAGTATATTATCTTTCCAGCAACTCACTTAATATAGTAAATGCAGGTTGATCACTATATCCAAACTATGACCTTTACTATAGATATGATATACTTGTATATTTGTGACAAGAACTATGGAGAGCTTTAAAAAAAAGTGTTCTGTTCTAACAAAATCAGCCTATAATGTTAATTTTCCAATAAATGTAAGAAAATCTCTTGAGGAAATGGCATTATTTTATCATTTATGCAGTTACCATATAGGCTTAGGATTTTTGGTGCTAAGTATCAAAGAACACCCTAATTTGACCCTAAAGGTTTTGCTTTAAATAACCATCAAGCTTTAGAGATATATGAAAGATCATCATTTAGTTTGAAATAAATAAGACACATATCAGAGACCCTGAAGCCTCTTCTTTCCTTCCAAAACTGCGCATTAATGTGTGCAAAGCATGGTGTTAGGTACCCACCTTGAAGGAGCTAAAGTAAGACTATAGAAGACCCAGT
Organism: Murina feae; assembly: GCA_004026665.1. Classification (NCBI taxonomy): domain Eukaryota; kingdom Metazoa; phylum Chordata; class Mammalia; order Chiroptera; family Vespertilionidae; genus Murina; species Murina feae. The sequence continues at coordinate 16,535 of PVJC01000057.1, read as the reverse complement.
CTTCACCCTCAGAGAAGTTCATAATCTAATTTATGAAATAAAATAAAATTAAATAGTTACAGCACAATGTGATGAGAGGTGTAACTATTACAAAGTGCTAAGGAATCACCAAGAAAAAAACAAAAAAACAAAAAACTGACTCTCCCTTATGGAGTAAGAGAAAGCTTTGGTGAGAAAGTCACAGTCGACCTTGTGATTTTTGAATGAGTGGGGAGTTTCCAGGTTAAGAAGGTGGGGAATGCTTCCCAGAAAAATGAAATAGCACATACCTGTTTTAGGGAAATGAATGATTCTGCTATAAAATATCGCCTGAGCCTAGAACTTGGGCTGCTTGGGTGTGGAGAAGTGTGATGAAAGGCAAATCTGGTAAGGCTGGTTTAAGCCTGGGAAGATCACAGAGGTCCAGTCTGCCATGGAGCAAAGACACCCTACCTCATAAAGGAGAAATTTCAGAAGCTTTTGGGGAAGAGTGAGGCACTGTAGGAAGTGAGTTTTAGAATTGTCTTTCTGACAGCAGCATGGGCATGGATTAGAGGAAAGCAAAGGGCTAGCGAAGGTGCTAGTTGAGGTAAGAGAAGAGCAAAGCTAACTTCAGGAACCTCAGGAAAACCTTTGGCTTTGCAGGTCATGATGCAAAAGCCCTACCTGTCTTGTCAACAACACCTTATCTCTAATACTCCTTTTCTGTCCACGGAAGAGCAGCTCAAAGTGCCAACTTCCTGTGTGCCAACCACTCTTGAGGCCCACAAAGAGAAGAGATATTTATTTGCAATGTCTTTATTATTGGCTCTCATATAATTGCATTTCTTTTTTTCACAGTATTTTGCTCATATCTGGAATGATATTTTTTTCATATGTGTGATTATTTAACAACTGTCTGATGTTCCTCACTAGACACTAATCTCTGAAAGATCAGGGATTTTACATAAACTTTTTGTGTTCATTACTATCTCTGGAAGCTGGCAGAGAACCTAGCACATGGAATACACTCGGTAAATGTCTTTTTTGAAAATGCTGACTGAAGTGTTGGAAAACAGTTGAAGTGATGGCATTCTGCTCTGGAAAAGGTTTGATCTTTAAAATGGTGAACAGAATATTTACTATTTGATGTAAGTACTGTTTAGTATTTTTTGCCTTTTATAACTGAATTTCCTCTCTAACACTGCATGTGGCACACTAGCTCTGTACATTAAATTCTGTATCGAAAGTTCACTTAAAATAGAATGTAAAGCCCTAGCCAGTTTGACTCAGCAGATAGAATGTTGCCCGGTGAACCAAAGGGTCACAGGTTCAATTCCTATCAAGAGCACATTCCTGGGTTGTGGGCTTGGTCCAACATGCAGGAGGCATCCAATCAATGATTCCCTCTCATCATTGATGTTTCTATCTCTCTCTTCCTCTCCCTTCCTCTCTGAAATCAATAAAAATATTTTAAAAAATAAATTAAATAAAAAGAAAGCAAATTTGACCAAATTATTTTATTTTATATACTTTAAATTCCCCAAATAAAATAATATCAACTACTTGATTAGGCTTTAATGATTGCTCTTTCATTTTCTTTCTTTCTTTTTTAATTTTCTTCTATAACTAAATAGGACTTTTTAACCTAAGGCAAACAATTTTTTAATCATGACTTTAAATTTGATGAGGTTCCATTAAGAAACTCCATGCAAGTCCTACTTCTAACAGGCATACACATAGAGAGTCAAAGCTCTTCATTAAAAACAGAAAGATTAAGGCAAAAGATTACACAACAAAACCACCCACATTCAGTTTTGCAAGTTTAACAGTCAGCCTGAATCACCACCCTAAAGCGGCCTACATTCCATTCCAACCCAAGGCTTCAGCTTATTATTCAAAACTGAAGAAAGTAAAATATTAGTATTGGTGACCAAAAAGGCAGGTGTGTTTCTCTTTCCTTGGTTACTCTTAGCCCTGGAGGTATCAATTGTTTCCTGATTTTTACTTAGTAAACACATCTCTTGGGAGGTAATTACAGAACCGGCACACATCTTAAGATCACCAAAGAATAACAATTAGTCCTATTTCTTGCAACAGAATCACTGGCTTAAGGATTTCAGAAACAAGCTTTTAAATTAGCCTTACCCATGCCCAGCTCACTCCTACAACAATATCCTCCATATTATTTATCCCATTCTTTACCACACTGTCCTATTAAATGTCCTGTTTTTCTCCTTATTTGTGTTCTTTGTTTAGCCTGAAATAATGGCCCTCTTCTGGTAACCCTGGTCGTTCTTCAAACATCCACTCAAATGCCACCCTCATGTTCTCCTTCATTCTTGGCAGACAATTATATTCTTTTGTCTGCATCCCTACAGCCCATGGTTTATGCAGTTACATAGTTTACTATTCCAATCATTTAATTTTTTTGTCTCTTAGTCTCCTGATATTTGATTCCAATACCCTTTAAACCAAGAATGTAGAATTTGTATTCATAGGTCTACTTAGAGCTTAATGTGTGCCCCCAAAGAGTATAGGCAGGTAATAATAAGTGATGACTAAACAAATTCTAAAGAACAGACAAGAATCTTTACAATAATTAATATACCTACAATCAGACAAATTACAAGTTAATAAATATTTGTTATAAGAACAAATTAAAGAGACTCTATATATCTTGGACAGATTAAATACAAAATAGCCATCCTTAGGCAAATCAGTGGAAAACTACCAAAAAAAGGGGGAAGCAGGAAGAAAATTTTTAAAGCACCCAGAAAGTCAGACATATTCCTTGGCATATCCTTTCAAAAAAGTAAAAGACTGATAAGATAACTCTTCAAAGGAAATGAGGAAATCCAGAAGACAAGAAAAGGACATCCTATATAATAAAAGGCTAATACACAAATTGTCCCCTCAGGAGTTCCACTGACTGGGAGTTCGACCACTTGCTATGTTGTGTGCTGACCATCAGGGGACAGCACGGAATGAAGGAAGGTCCTGATAAGCCCTGATCACTGGCCAGGCCTAGGGAGCCTACCCATGCACAAATTTTATACACTGGGCCTCTAGTTGAGAAATAAAACTCACTTTCTAAAATTGTATGCCAAGTGAAAATAGCTTTCAAAAATAAATATGAAATTTAAAAATTTCAAATAAATAGTGAAAATATTCATTAGCAGTAGGGCACACTAAAATATATACTAAAGTTGTCCTTTGGGAAGAAGGAAAATGTAAACAGAAATGCAAGAAAATTATTTTAGACAAATGTAAATAGAAAAAAATTACTGGTAAGGGTAAGTTTGTAAGAATAGAAACACTGTACCAATAATATAAAATATCAACAGTATAAAATACAAAAAGTGATCATTCAAAATAATAATGGTAATATAAGGTGGGGTTTTATATATATATCCTATATAATAAAGAGGTAATATGCAAATCAATCATCATACCCTCACACAAGGTGGCTGCCCCCAAGTGGTCATAAGATGGCTTCCCCCAATGTGGTCACAAGATGGCTGCCACAAGGTGGTCAGCAGGGGAGGGAAGCTGGGGGAAACCAGGCCAGCAGGGAAGCTGTTAGGTGTCCATCAGGCTGGCAGGGAAGTGGTTAGGGGGTGATCAGGATGGCAGGCAGAAGTGGTTAGGGCAATTACGCAGGCAGGCAGGTGAGCAGTTGGGAGCCAGCAGTCCCAGATTGTGAGAAGGATATCCAACTGCCAATTTAGACACCCCCCCCCAAGGAGTCTCAGTTTGGAGAGGGTGCAGGCTGGGCTTAGAGACACCCCCCTTCAGTGCATGAATTTCGTGCACCAGGCCTCTAATATATATATATTTAAAATATCTGATAATACCAAAAAACATTGACCTCAGGGAAATATGAAATTTAAGTGTCCTCAGATACTCACATTTTCTGAGAAATGGTCAAAATGCTGATTAAAAGTCAATACTAATTTTTAAAAAATTAGCACTAATAACTTAAGAATTCATGCTGAGATCCCTAGGGTAAGTACTAAAAGAAAAGAAAAGTAAGTTATAACTAATAACCTAATAGATAGGGGGAAATTATCAATTAAAAAGAAAACAACAGCTCAACCTGTGTGGCTCAGTGGTTGAACATCAACCTGTCAACCAGCATGTCACAATTCCTGGTCAGGGCACATGCCCAGGTGGAGGGCTTGATCCCCAGCTGATCAAGGATTCTCTCTTATCATTGATGTTTATATCTCACTCTCACTCTCCCTTCCTCTCTGAAATCAATAAAAATATACTTTTTTAAAAAAAGACAACAAAAGAAGAAACAGAATGGGGCAAACATAAAACAAGATGACAGATTTAAACTTAAAAATATGTGATAATTATCTGTAAATTGACTACATATTTCATATTTGATAAGAATAATGAGTTACTCTTTAAGCATAAGTATATAAAAATGTTAAAAACTTTTCAAAAATTGGGAAATAATATAATAACCAAATAATCACCAAAATTTACCTAATATTACTTTATTATATTAGGCAAAGTAGGCCCTATGACAAAAAGCATTATTAGAAATAATGAAATTAAAAATGACAAATCTGTACCTAATAACACAATCTTGATATATAGAATAAGATGTGACACAACTATACTCAAGGCGATAGATTTAAAACTTTCTTTGAATAACTGATAGAATAAGCAGACAAAAGTCAGTTCAATCAGAGTTTTGAGCTACATAATTAATAAACTTGATCTTAATGTTTCACAATATTAAAAATAATACAGTGTAAGTTCACTAGAAGAATATACTACAAAGTATACTTATAAAAATAATGTAAAAATTTCAAATGTTTGCATATTAATCAAAAATAACTCATGGGTAAATTAATAAATTATAGTGCAATTTACAAAGTAATTTGAATGGCATACAAAAAAATGTGGCATATTAAACTTGTGGTATACAGTTATTACTGACATAAAAGAAAAACTTTTGGCTTTACAGGCCTGTACCAGAAAGGATATATGTATCATGATTCAAGTTTTCATCTTAGAACATTAGGAAAATAACATTAAACACAAAGAAAACATGACAAAGAAAGTTAAGAATATAAATTAATGAACTGAAAACCAAAAATATAATAGAGAATATTGAAAAGCCAAGAGTTGGTTTCTGAAAAAATAATTAGTGAAATGCATAAAACTTTTTAAAAAATTGATCAGAAAAATAAAAAAGTATAATGTATCAATATTAGGAAGAAAAAAGCGATATCATTATTGATACAGATATCTAATCTAATAAAAGAGTAATATGCAAATTGGTCTCACTCTGCTACACCTAAGCCACACCCACCAGGCAATCACCATGCCCACCAGCCAATCAGAGCGACTATATGCAAATTAAACCAGCCAAGATGGCAGCTGGCAGCCACAGAGCTGGAACAAGCAGGAGGCTTGACCCAGCGATGGAGGAAGCTAAAGTTTCCACCTGCCTTGGATGGCTGTGGCCTCTGCTCAAGGCAACAAAGTTTCCATTATAGAAGATAAATAAACCCTAGATACCTGCTTCCAGCCAGCCTCACTGCAAACAGTCATCATCAGCCACTCACCCAGGCTGGCCAGGCACCCCAGCAAGACCCCCACCCTGATCCGGGACACGCTTCAGGGAAAACCAGCCAGCCCCCACCCATGCACCATAAAAGGGTAATATGCAAATTGACCCTAACAGCAGAATGACTGGAAATGACTGGTCACTATGACACACACTGACCACCAGGGGGCAGATACTGAATGCAGGAATGGCCCCTGGAGGTCAGTGCACTCCCACAAGGGGAGCTCTGCTCAGCCACAAGCCAGGCTGATGGCTGCCAGTACAGCAGTGGTGGTGGGAGCCTCTCCTGCTTCCTGAGCAGCACTAAGGATGTCCGACTACAGCTATGCATGCTCCCCGCTGGCAAGTGGACATCCCCCAAGGTCCCCTGGGCAGCCAGAGGGATGTCTGACTGCCAGCTTAGGCCTGATCCCCCGGGTAGCAGGCCTAAGCCAGCAGGTGGACATCTCCCAAGGGGTCCCAGATTGCAAGAGGGCATAGGCCGGGCTGAGGGATCCCCCCGAGTGCACAAATTTTTGAGCACCAGGCCTCTAGTTAGAAAGATAAAAGAATATTAAGAAAAAATGTTTGACTAATAATTTTATAAATTAAATGAACAAATTTAAAAGATTATAATTTATGAAAATAAACACAGGAAAGAAGAGAAAATCTAAATAGTGTAACATTTGATTTTTAAAAATGAGCTTGTCGTTTTAAAACAGCTCACAAAACACTTTCTGGGCACAGATGGTTTCAAAAATAAATAAATAAATAGAAAAGAAATTTCCCCAAACATTCCTGAAAGGAAGAACATCACAGAAGCAAATAAAGGTAAAATAAAAAAATAAAAAAACTTTTGTTTTTCTCTTTCTTAATTGATCTAAAAGATAACTATTTTAATATGATAAGAACATATTGGATAATCATAACATTTAGCAAAGTGAAATGGATAACAAATATGTCATCAGAGATAGAAGGGAGGAATTGAGAATCCTTTGTCATAATTTACCTGCATTACATGTGAACTGCTATAGTGTTATTTGGAAGGTGGACTTTGATGAACTTGAATTGAATATTACAAAAAGCAGGGCAACAACCAATAAATAATTCAAAATAAGTGGAATAGATTTCCTAATAGAGGCGATAAATGCAATAATATAAAATAATAAATTAACCAGAGAGTTGAAAAAAGAAGGGGGAAAGAAACAACAATTGCAACCAATAGGAAACAATTAAAAATATGTTAGATTTCAATCCAACTATACCAATCCACTAATCACTTTAAATGGGAGAGATCTTTAAATACACTTAAGAAGGTAGAATGTCAAAATGAATAAAAACAAAGACCACAAAACATGTTGTCTACAAAATAACATTTTAAATATAAAGACTCTGATTAAAATAATGACATAGTATGCTAACCCTAATCAAAAGAATGAAATATTACAAAAAATAATGACCAATATTCTTCAGGAACACAGATACAAAAATTCTTATTAGCAACTTGAACTAAGCAATACATAAAAATGATAACAAACCATGCTATATTTTTCCCCAGGAAGCTCAGATTGGTTGGTGATCAGACATTTAATCAGTGTTTTTTTATAACATGAACAAAATAAATGAGAAAAGATTATTTAAGTAGATACACAAAATTCAGCACCCATTTATGATAAAAATTCTCCTCAAAAGAGGAATTGGAGACAATTTCTTTAACTTGATGAAGGGTATCCAATGGAAATAGAATGTAACTTTATACTTAATGGTAAAAGAGAAACTGATAAAACTGCATTGGTAATGAAAAGTTTGAAAAAACTCTATTTTTGATCCTTATGAATTTTCAATAATTAACTTCAGGTAAGGTCAAGCGAGTACTTTACTCACTTCAGTAGGAATATAAACAGGCCTAATCTTTCAGGAAATCAACTAGGTAACATGTTCAAGGAACTTTCAAATGACTATACCCTTCCACCTAGAATTTCACTTTCTAGAATCTACTAGAAAATCTTATCGAAGATATAGGTAAATATTTATGTATAAGAAAGTTCACTGAATGATTTGTTTGTATCCATAGAACTATATATTGAACTTGAACTTTACAGCTATGGTAATTAAGATTATTTAACTTTCCTTTTAGACCTAGCAATTTACCTCCAAAACTATTTAAGGACTCGGTTGTTCCTTCCTTCCACAAAGAGAAAGAAAGGTCATTCATTCAACAGTCTGTTACCAGCCTGTAAACTGACAAGGAAAGAAACTCCTGATGAGTGGCAAGCCTAGTCCATGGAGGCTCACAGCTCATAGTCAGGAAAGACAAAAGACCAAAAAAAAAAAAAAATTATGCTCCTCAAAGAGTTTCGAGAAGGACAATCTTTCATGAAACTGCCCCATCTTGGAGTAGCTTGATCAAAGATTTTAGTTTAGGTCAGTAGAGCATTGATGTGATAAGTGCTAACCAGAAGGTAATCAGTTAGACTTTTCTGTGTTAAAATTTGGGTCATTTCCTCTCTATGTGTTGTTGGGATCATTTTACCCCCTCTCTTTAGATTCTAGGCACTATCTCAACAGAATGTCTTACATGTTTACTATTGCTTTTATTCCCCACCATCTTAGGTTGTTTACAGAGCTTCATAGTCTATTAACTAAAAATAATTATAATTTTATAATATATAAAATTTATATATATATATATATATATATATATATATATATATATATCACATACACACACACACACACATTTTATAGCATTGCTTATTACCTAATGTGAGGTATAGGCTCAAATGGCCTTCCAATGAGTTAAGTTTTTGTTGTGATCTCACTCTACAATAACACCAACAGATACCAGCAATAAAAATTTCCATCAAAGGGAGATTGGTCAAACAAATTGTGGTATGATTATACAATGGAATATTTTTTTTCCAACAGTTGTCTTTATGACCAAAGACTGTGAGAAAATTTCTCCATTATGTATAGAAGGTGCTCAAAAATTTGTTGAATTAATTTATACTTTATATATGTTATAATATCAGCATAATACTATATATACAATATATATGCTGCTCTTCCCATTTATTACAATTAAACTGTCTATAAACATTCTTTGAAAACGTGGCTCTTTAGTAGCTACATAAAATTTTATTATGTGTTGGAAAACAAATTAGGACTTGCTCTAAGAAACTATATCATGTTGGTCCCAGGAAACAAATGTAGATAGTATTTTCCAACTATTTATTTTATTGTACTATATTGATAAATATTATCAAGAAATTTTCTCTTAAAATTTGTATATCTGTCTCAAAAAAACAAACAAAACAACACCCACAACAAACAAACAAAAAAGAATACTCTTCTGAGAAGCAAATCTCTAATTATCCCAGGCTACCAAAAAAGACTCCACTGTGTCTTCCACGAAATGACTATATTTGTACCGGATTTATTAGTTTTTAATTGGTATTTTTAATTATATATCCTTTCTAATAATCCTTTCTAATAAAGAGGGAATATGCTAATTGATCCCCATGCTGTCACAAAGATGGCAGTGCCTATAGTCAATAAGGAGGGAATATGCTAATCGACTGCTATGCTCTCAAAGATGATGGTGCCCACAGCCACAAGATGGTGGCGTCCAGTCCTCTCAGCCCTGCCAGGGTGGCAGGCATGCAACAAGGCCAGGGCCCACCCCCAGGTGGGCCCTGGCCTTGTTGCATGCCGACTCCAGAGACCCCCAGTCCTCTCAGCCCCCCAGCTGCCCAGGGCTGGCCTGAGGCACAGGCAAAGCTCAAATGGTGGCTGCCCAGACACCCAGGGCTGCCCAGGGATCAGGTAACCAGGGCCAGCCAAGCCTTGCACTGCTGGCAGTGGCAGCAGCAGAGGTGTGATGGGGCATCTCCTTCCCCTGATTGCCAGTCACCTCTTGACCCTGAGGGCTCCTGGACTGTGAGAGGAGACAGACCGGGCTGAGGGACCCCCCTCCAGTGCATGGATTTTCTCTAATATTACTATAATTTAATTGATTAATTTTAATTACTTAGATTATAATTGTATTTAGACTTATAATAAGCTTATTAACATTTGTATGTCAAGCATTAATCCATTTTTTAAAATGAAATATGGAGATCAGAGAAGTGAAGTGACCTATCAAAAGTCACATGAATAATTAGAACCATGGCTCAATTTCTCTGACAATATATTCAATCAATGAATTTATTACATCCTGTGTTCTCCCATGAACTGTTCTGCAATAAATAAAAAACATCAATAATGGTTTTAAATAAAAAACATAGGACATTTCTTGACTACATAACCAGAACCTTTATACCAATCTAAAGACTTATCCTAGTATTGCTGCTATTGTGGTTTTTACTAGGTTTGTCTGTCTGACACTCAGAAATACTGAAATTCTAGGAGGAATACCTGCAATGCCTCAACTACCATATTTTGAGGGTTGTTCTAGGTTCTTGTTTTGCAGAACTGGAGGAAGGTTGCTAAATCTTATTCTAAATCCCAGAATAAGAAATCATTAAATTGACTTGGAAATGGGCAACACTCTGGAAACAGTATTGCAAAAATCTTTAAGAACCACCTTAGAGTGCTGCCATGATGGTTCAGTTGGTTGGAGTGTCAACCCATGATGCACCAAAATGTGACAGGTTCTATTCCCGGTCAGACCATATATCCAGGTTGTGGGTTTCCATCCCTGGTCAGAGAGCGTATGGGAGGCAACCAATAGATGTATCTCTCTCATATCAATGTCTCTCTCTCTCAATCCCCCTTTCTCTCTCTAAAATCAATTTGAAAATGTATCCTTGGGTGAGGATTAAAAAACAAACGAGAACCACCTTAGAGAGGGCTAAAATGCAGATTAATATCTCTGATTGACCCTAACAGATGCACTTGATTTGGGGGTTAGAGTCTACTTATTAACAAGATTCTTCAGGTGGATTTAATGCAAACACTATTTGGAAACAATTATCTACAGTGATATAATTTTTTTTAACATAAGCTGTTTGAAAAAAACAGTGAGAAGGATTCAGAGTCCAAGTATCCCTCCATCAAGATTAGCTTTTGTACAACTCTGTTCTTTTAAGCATGAATACCTCTGCCTAACAGTTGTGTATCATTCACTTTAACAAGAACCTTAGTTATTAAATAAAAGTTGTGAACTTAGAATATGGACATCAGCTGCTGACTAGCTGTGTGACCATGATACCTTCAATAAAATGGAAAGAAAAATCCACTTGGACCAATGCACACAATGGTTACTACAATGAAATGGGATAACAGAAGTGAGACAGCATTGAAAACCAATCTATATATATAAAGTGACCTTCTGACCATCCAACTGGCCCATTGGTACAAGGCACACTGACCACCAGGGGGCAGAGCTCAATGCAGAGCTGCCGAGCTGCAGAACCAGAGAGGAGGAAGCCTGATTCTGGGGTGCGTCACCTGAGAATGGCCCTCTCACAATCTGGGATCCCCTCAGGAGATGTCAGAGAGCCAGTTTTGGCACAATCACTGCAGGCCAGGCCGAAAGACCCCATTCACTCCACAGACATCCTTCGAGCCGAGGTGCTGCCCCAGGAGCAGCCAGGGAGGGTCCGAGGGAGGTTGGCTCCAGGGCGTGTTTGGCCCATCTTGCCTGGTTCCACCCGCTGGCCACCTTCTAATTAATTTCCTTTCAATGGGCACAAATCCTTGCACCCGTGCAGTAGTTTCCATAATAAAAGGGTATTAGATTCATTCTCAAACTCTGCTTTATATTAGAATATGAGGGATCTTTAAAAATTTCTGATGCCCAAGCATGAATAACTTTTATAAAACTCCCCGGGTGATTCCAATGTGTAGCCAAAGCTCAAGAACAGCAAAGTAGACCAATCCTTGCATTTTTACCATCTTACATGGCTTAATCTCATTAGAAACTACCCGGCATTTCTAAATCCCTGCTATAAAATCAATTCATTCAGTGCTCTGGGATCAACTCCACTTTCACCATAAGTCAGCACGGTTTTATGATGGGTATGAGCAGAGCTTGTCAAATGGCCATTTTCTTACTGTCTTTCAACATAGCTTCCCTTAAGTACTAACTGGCTTGGATCAAGGAAATTGGCAGCCGAGTCAGGGGCTCTCAGGAAAACAGCTGCCGTACTGTACCTTGCCACAGGGGAAAGGATCAACCCTTCATTTCTGGGAATACTTAGTCATCGACCACATGTCATCAGCCTCACAACTACTTAGTTCCATTTCCCTTCGGGTGAGACTGAGTCACATTTCTAGAGCGATGACAGCAATAGAAGATGGTGGAAAGGAGAAATGTGTTACCAACATGGGGATAAGGATGGCTTATCTCCTTTAATTTATTCCATGTACATGCCTCTGGGTACAATTAGTTCAAAAAAATCATTAAATTATTCAGGCTCCAGTCTAGATAAGGTCCTTTACCTCATAAAATATTTATTTAGGTTTAAAGGAGGCAATGGTTTGCATCTGATAGAGATCAGCACCTAATCCCCAACCTTATCTTGAAATTAAGAAGCATAGTGTGATTGAGGAGCGTGTTGAACCAAAATGACCTGGCAGAGACTTTATTTATCATGTTCAGCCTTCAGATAGTTTCAAAGACATTAGGACATGCAACATTGCTCCGGGCTCCCTCAGATTCACCTGCACCAGAGCATCAACCTTGCAATTCACTCCTTTCACTACCTGGCAGCTTGAAGTCCTCTCCAACCCCAACCCACCAGTACCACCACCATTAATTCTCATTGCAACATCACAAAATGGCAGCTTTTGTTTTCATAGTTTCTTAACATTTAATTCCATAGCAGGAATCAGAATAGCTTCAACCTGACTATATAACTGTTAGCAGTTTACATATTGTTTCTGAGTCTCGTTTTCCTAATCTGTAAAATAGAGCTAGTAATTCTGATTCACTAATGTGCTAGGAGTTCTCAATGTTATGTTAAAGTGAAGAAGACACTATAAATTGCAGAACTGTTAGAAGTAAGGTGATGATGATGATGATGATGATGATGATGATGATGATGATTCAGCAAACCTGAAGAGGTCCCAGCATGTCAGGATCTGGAACAAAGTGCCCTCTTGAATTTGGAACTCTATAACCCCCTTTTGTGCAAGAAGAGGGTAGTGTAATGTAGTACATTTCTGTGGACTAAAAAGAGGTTCTAGAGAAAGGAACTTCCACACAGGTGATCTGGTCATAAATTTCTAACTGGGCAGGTCAAGGTGAGTAGTCACTCCCGAAGAATATAACTTCTTTACTAAAAGGTTTATCTTTGCTTTAAGCAAACCTTGTCCTTTGTTCTTGTGCATCAAGGTTAACACACCTTTGAAATAAGTGTAACCACCCTCAGAAAAACACATAATCCTATCATCTATCTTCTCTTCCTTAATTTTATTTTAAATGGAACTTTTTTTATTTCAGAAAAAAATGATTTTAAATATAATAATGTTACATGCAATAAACACTAATATTTTAAGAAAAACAATCTTAAATACAATAATGCATGCAATAAACAATATCTCAGGGAAAAGATTTTAAATATGTTGCATGCACTAAACACCAATTATTCAAGAAAAACAATCTCAAATATAATAATATATGCAATAAATATTAATATTTCAAGAAAATAATTTTAAGCCTAATGATATTACCTAAGCTGTACTAACATAGTATGATATCACAAAAGTTGTAGGAAATATTAAAAATTTACAAGTAACAGGATTACTTCTATTATATTATAAAATATTATATATTTTTCCCTTTGGCTCTATTTTTGTTCATCAGTTTATGTTGTTCATTATATTCCACAAATGAGTGATATCATGTGATATTTATCTTTCTCTGACTGGCTTATTTTGCTTATCATGATGCTCTCCAGATCCATGCTGTTGCAAATGGTAAGAGTTCCTTCTTTTTTACAGCAGCATAGTGTTCCATTGTGTAGATGTACCATAGTTTTCTAATTTATTCATCTGCTGATAGGTACTTAGGCTGTTTCCCAATCTTAGCTATGGTAAATTGTGCTGCTATGAGCATAGAGGTGCATATATCCTTTCTGATTAGTGTTTCTAATTTCTTTGGATATATTCCTAGAAGTGGGATTATTGGGTCAAATGGGAGTACCATTTTTGATTTTTTGAGGAAACTCTATACTGTTTTCCATAATGGCTGCACCAGTCTGCATTCCCACCAGCAGTGCAAGAGGGTTCCTTTTTCTCCACATCCTCGCCAGCACTTGTTTGTTGATTTGTTGATGATAGCCATTCCAACAGGTGTTGAGATGGTACCTCATTGTCATTTTTTGTTTGCTTGTTTGTTTGTTTTAATATATTTTTATTGATTTCAGAGAGTAAGGGAGAGGAAGAGAGAGATAGAAAAATCAATGATGAGAGAGAATCATTGATCGGCTGCCTCCTGCACGTCCCATATTGGGTACCAAGCTCGCAACCCTGGCATGTGCCCTTGACCAGAATCAAACCTGGGACCTTTCAGTCCACAAACCAACACTCTATCCACCAAACCAAGCCAGCTAGGGCCTCATTGTCATTTTGATTTGCATCTCTCAGATGATTAGTGACTTTGAGCATGTTTTCATATATATCTTGGCTTTCTGAATGTCCTCTTTTGAAAGTGTTTATTTAGGTCCTTTGCCTATTTTTTTATTGGATTGTTTATGTTCCTTTTGTTAAGTTGTATGAGTTCCCTATAAATTTTGGAGATTAAACCCTTATTGGACATGACATTTGCAAACATGTTCTCCCATGCAGTGGGCTTTCTTGTTTTGTTGGTGGTTTCTTTTGCTGTGCAGAAGCTTTTTATTTTGATGTAGTCCCATTTGTTTATTTTCTCTTTAGTTTCCATTGCCCTAGGAACTGTATCAGTAAAGACATTGCTTCAGCATATGTCTGATATTTTGCTGCCTATTGATTTTTATGGTTTTTATGGTTTCCCATAAAATGTAAGATGGGAAACCTAAGATTTTTATGGTTTCCCATCTTACATTTAAGTCCTTTATCTATTTTGAGTTTATTATTGTGTATGGTGTAAGTTGGTGACCTAATTTCATTTTTTTACATGTATCTGTCCAATTTTCCCAACACCATTTATTGAAGACACTATCTTGACTTCATTCTATGCTATTTTCTTTGTCAAATATTAATTGATCATAACAGTTTGGGTCCATTCTGGGTTCTCGTTTGGTTCCATTGGTCATATGTCTGTACTTATGCCAATACCAGGCTGTTTTGAGAATAGTGGCTTTATAATATAGCTTGATATCTGGTTTTGTGATCCCTCCAACTTTGTTCTTCTTTTTTAGGATTGCTGCAGCTATTTGGGGTCTTTTTTTATTCCAGATGAATTTTTGGCAAGTTTGTTCTAGGTCTGTGAAATATTCTGTTGGTCTCTTAATTAGGATTACATTGAATCTGTAGATTGCCTTGGGTAGCATGAACATTTTAATGATGTTGATTCTACCAATCCATGAACATGGTATATTCTTTCATTTGTTTATGTCTTCTTCTATATCTTCTTTCAACATCCGGTAGTTTTCTGAGTATAGGTCTTTTACCTCCTTAATTAAGTTTATTCCTAGGTATCTTAATTTTTTGTTCCAATGGTAAACAAGATTGTTTGTTTAGTTTCTCTTTCTGTGAGTTCATCATTGGTGTATAAAAAAGCCATACATTTCTGGGTGCTAATTCTGTACCCTGCTACATTTGCCAAATTCATTTATTAAGGCTAGTAGTTTTTTGATGAAATCTTTGAGGTTTTGTATGTACAATATGCCATCTGGGAATAATGACAGTTTTACTATTTCTTTTCCAATTTGGATGTCTCTTATTTCTTCTTATTTTCTGATCACTATGTCTAGCACTCCTAGTACTATTTCGAACAAGAGTGGTGAAAGTGGGCATCTCTGTCTTGTTTCTTTTCTTAGGGGAAATGGTTTTAGTTTTTGCCCATTGAGTATGATATTGGCTGTAGTTTTGTCATATATGGCCTTTGTCATGTTGAGATATGCTCCCTCTATTCCAACTTTGCTGAGAGTTTTTATCAAAAATGAATGTTGGATTTTGTCAAATCCTTTTTCTTTGTATACTGATATGATCATGTGATTGTTGTCTTTCAATTTGTTTATGTGATGTATCATGTTTATTGATTTGCGAATATTGTACCAGCCTTGAGTCCCTGGAGTACATCCCACTTGATCATGGTGCATGATCTTTTTAATATATTGCTGGATCTGATTTGCTAATATTTTGTTGAGGATTTTAGCATCTATGTTCATTAGAGATTTTGGCCTGTAATTCATGTTCTTTGTAATGTCTTTATCTGACTTTGGAATTAGAATAATGCTGGCCTCATAAAAAGAGTTTGGAAGTGTTCCTTCCTCTTGGATTTTCTGAAATAGTTTAAAGAGTATAGTGTTAGTTTTTTGAATGTTTGGAAAAACTCCCCTGTGAAGCAGTCCATACCTGGGCTTTTGTTTGGGAGGGGGTGGGGGGAGTTTTTATTACTGCTTTTATTTCACCAACTAGAGGCCCAGTGCATGAAATTTGTGCATGGAGTGGGAGTGGGGGATGGGGGTAATGTTCCTCAGCCCAAACTGCACCCTTTCCAATCTGGGACCCCTTGAGGGATGTCCGACTGCCTGTTTAGGCCCGATACCACAATCCAGGACTGCTGGCTCCTGACCTCTCACCTGCTGATTGCCCCTAACCACTCCCCTGCCAGCCTGATCAACACCTAACTGCTCCTGTGCCAGCCTGATTGCCCGTAACTGCCCTCCCCCTGCCTGGATGGTCCCCCCCAACTGTCCTCCCCTGCAGGTCTGGGTCCCTCCCCCACTATCCTCCCCTGCAGGCCTGGGTCCACCCCAACTGCCATCCCCTGCAGGCCTGGTCCCCTCTAACTACCCTCCTCTGCCAGCCTGGTCCCCCAAACTGTCCTCCTTTGCCAGCTGCCCCCCCCAAAAATACC
>PVJC01000056.1:149597-187782 GCA_004026665.1 Murina feae | reverse complement strand
GAGAGAGAGAGAGAGAGAGAGAGAGAGAGAGAGAGAGAGAGAGAGAGAGAGAGAGAGAGCATTTTAAAAAAAATCTGAGAATCAAGTTTCAAGACTCTTTATGTGCTATAGCGAAGGATGAGGTTTACCATGAAAGTGCAAAGGAGATCCTGAGAGAAGAGAGGTGTTTTTTGTTTGTTTGTTTGTTTGTTTGTTTTCTCTCCCTCCAGGAGGGGGGGAAATAATGAGGAGGGGGCATGAAGGAGGGGACAAACGCAAGCAAATCAAAACAAAAACAGGAATGTGTGTGTTTTGAGCAGGAATGGGGAGAGTCGGGAGGACCAGAAGGGGGTGTGTACAGAATTTCATTAAATTGTTACTTTAAGATTGTCTTCTTTAAAAAAAAAAAAGGGGGGGTGGAGAAGCGGGAGCGAAGGAAAGAGGCAAATGGCAAAGTGGAGGCAGGCTGGGTAGCTTGGCCTCTCCAAACTGATTGATTAGTCATGATCCCCGCAGTTTTAACAGGGACTCATTCAATTGGGAAGGTGGAGCGCTCGGGAGCAGATTAGCATACGCTTGTTTACTCATCTTCTGGATTCCCCCCCCCTTTTCCTTTCATTTTGTGAAGAAGGAGGGAGGGGAGGGGGGACCGGTGGGGGGAGAAGGGGGCTGTGGCTTGTGTTATAAAGGACGCAAAAAATAAATAAATTAGAGCATCTTTTGGGGGGAGGGAATTCAGCGGAGCAGTGTCTAAGAGGAGCTTTTTTTTTTTTTTTGGTAGAGCGAGAAATCATATAAAATAAAATGAAATAAAACAAGGAGGAAAGCAACCAGCTGTTAAGAGGGGGATAAGGCAGATAAAGGAGCGGGGAGAGAAATTAATTGCCAACCAGGAGGAGTTGGGCTGTATTTTTCAAAGGTGGGGGGAGTGGAGCACACACCTTGAGGAGGAAAGCGAGAAAGAAAAGAAAAAAGCAAGTGAAAGGGGGGGCTCGCCCAAGAAGGGTGAAGAAGCGAAGAAAGTCGAGGCGCCGAGTCTCCCAAAGCTGGCAGCTCCCGGCGGCGGTGCAGGGGCGAAGGGGGGGCGGGGGGGACCGTCGGACATGCGGCTCTGGAGTTGGGTGCTGCGCCTGGGGCTGCTGAGCGCCGCGCTGGGCTGCGGGCTGGCCGAGCGCCCCCGCCGGGCCCGGAGAGACCCGCGGGCCAGCCGCCCCCCGCGCCCCGCCGCCGGCCCGGCCACCTGCGCCACCCGGGCGGCCCGCGGCCGCCGCGCCTCGCCGCCGCCGCCGCCGCCGGGCGGTGCCTGGGAAGCCGTGCGCGTCCCCCGGCGGCGGCAGCAGCGGGAGGCGAGGGGCGCCGCCGAGGAGCCGAGCCCGCCGAGCCGGGCGCTCTATTTCAGCGGGCGAGGCGAGCAGCTGCGCCTGCGGGCCGACCTCGAGCTGCCCCGGGACGCGTTCACGCTGCAAGTGTGGCTGCGTGCGGAGGGGGGCCAGAGATCTCCGGCGGTGATCACAGGTAGGCGAGGGCGCCCGGCGGGCGCTGCACGGGCCCCGCGGCCCCAGGGGCGCGCGGTTGCCTGGGCGCGGGCTGCGGGCTGGTCCGGGGCGGACGGGTGTGTCTGTGCGGGAGCCGCCCATCGGAGGCGCGGAGGCATCGTGTGCGAGCTGCCAGGCTCACTTTGCCCCATCCGAGGAATGGGTGCTCTCAAAAGGTGTTGCACCTAAACCCCGGGGAGGATCGCAGGGAGCAAGCGCTCCTGGAGGTCCGGAGACCTGCGGTCAGTCAGTGAGAGCTTCTCCCCGGGAGCCTGGAGCACGGGAGCCTTTCCCGGGATGGTCCCAAGTGCTGGCTCTGTTTGGGATGGAGGGGAGGGCGACCCAATTGGGGTGCATGCGAAAAGAGGCTAGGGGACCATTGCTTTCTTGGACTTTTTAATCGAGGTAACCCCCTTCACCTGACCCGATTATCCTCAAAGACTGCAAGGACGAGGTGGTTGTAATCCCCTGGATTTAGAAGTCCTTGAAGTGCCCCAAAGTTGCTCTCTGCCTCTGGGATTGACCGGCTTCCTCCCAGCCAAACACCACACACACACACACACTCACTCACTCACACTCACACTCACACTCACACACAGAGCCATCCATGTCCTCGCTTTTAAAGCCTGTTGCCTGTCCCTTGGGGCTGGCGCAAGACCTTCCTCACGCACACCCTGCCCGTCTTCCCGGACTTGGCTGCTGAACGGGGTGCTTTTCTCATTTGGGACTTCTGAGTTCTCCCTTCTCACCCTCCCTCTCTGTCCCTTTCCCGGTTCCATAGCAAAGCCCAGAGTGAAACCGGACACTCTTTGAGGGTTGCAAACCTTAGAAGTGCTCCAACATCCATACCCTCTCAAAATGAGCCTGTGGCAATGCCTTTAATAAAACCGGGGAACCGAGGTGGGGTGGCGCTGGAGGAGAGAAGGAAAGTTTTGCCTCTTCTGGCTGGGAGATTCCCTCCCTGCACACACAGCCTGGCCAGGTCCTGGGACGTCTTCAAGCCAGAGAAGGGGTTCCCCCTTCGCTGCAGCCAGGAACAGCAGGGAAGCGTTTTTGCGATCCCACCCCCTGACACACACTTTCTTAGAAGGGAAAGCTCTAAGCTCTTCCGCAGCTCTGCCCCTTTCTGTCTTGGCGTGGACTCCCTCCCAGGTAGCTCTGACTCTATCCTGTTGACATGAAGCCCGTTTCAGGGGACCCCCACTCAGCTACTGTGCCAAGAATGTGCCCCTAAAGCTCCCATTCTCCTACTGCCAAACCAAGAGCTAGAAAGTGATTTCTCTCTCCCCCTCCCCACACACATATCTGACGTCATCGGATGCTATTTTTTTCCTCCCTTTTCCCCAGGAAGGGGAGGGAAAGTGAGCTCATTCACTTTTAGCCCCCAAGCCCTCGTCACCCAGAGTGGGCTATAATATAGGGTAGAGGAGAGACGTTATTCATGATGATGATGATGGTAATTCGGGACTGCGGTATGTTTACTTCTCTCTGGGAACATCTGAGAGGCATAGAGCCCGCTGTTTGGAGACGATTTTTAAAAGATGAGAGGATCTGGTTTTTCCCCGTGTTTACTTGTCATAACCAGTGATTTGGAAAGCTTCCCTTCCAGAGGGGGAGAGCCCAGGGTTATACAGGTATCATCACTGAAAAGGCAGGAAATGCATTTAAACATATATGTAACACCTGGGATTCCTCAGGAGCGTGCTTGCAATTGTAATGCAGACAAGCAGCTTCTCTCCACACGCGTTCTCCTGTGCACTCCGTCACTCTCTCACACAAAGATCTGTGCAGTAAAATACTTGAATTGGATTGGGGGGGGGTGCTAGGTTGTTATTGCTTGTATAAAATGCCTGGTCCATTTTATGTGTGGAAATAACATTCCTCTCAAAAAGGAAAAAAAAAAAAGGCACTGCTGTAGCGGAGCACCAGAAAACCAGGAGCTTTTCTCCCGAGGATACTGGTGGATTTTTCCCCTCCCCTAGTTGCGTCGGAGCCAGATTTAGCGGTGTGTAAACACCTGGCCCTGAGCCAGAAAAGACTCATTCTGCGTATCCTCCATACGGAGAGACTGTGGGACGAAAAAGAACCTGCTTCTCCTTGAATTAAAAAGCAAACACACAGAGGTTCTTTGCAGAAGCACTTTTCCAGCTTCTCCCTTCCTGTAAGTTTGGGCTGGGAGAGGCAGGGCCCAGGTGGGGCAGTGGGGATGCAGGTATGGAGCAATATCCTCCTGCTGCTGGAGACCTAGGGCCCAATGTGCTGCCTGACCTCCGCTGGCTCCCTGAGGCTGGGCGTCGCCACTTTCCTAGGAATCCCTGGTCACCTATCTGGAGAGAGCAGGCATCTCTCAGCGGGACCACGCTGCTATTTCAGGCAGAGGGTTGCTGCCTTGCTGTCAGGCCAGGCTGCCTTACATCACTCTTTGCTGCAGGATTCGACTGGGTTTCGCAAAGGTCTAATTTTACGGTGCAGTTAACCGGGTCTGTCGCCTGGCAGAGGCAGGCCTTGCCTCTCCTGGTAGGCGGGCCATGCTCCCAGATCTGCCTGGGATGCTATTTCTGCCCCAGTTCAAACTTCACTGACACCAGTTCAGACAGGCGCTTGGAGAGGCAGAGGGAAGGGGCAGTTTGCTTCTGAAGCTCAGAAAACATGCCTTTTATTTTCACAAAAGGGAAGGAGAAATATGTGTGTGTGTGTGTGTGTGTGTGTGTGTGTATGAAAACAGATATACATTAATAAATATAAAAGGAACGGCTTGTGCCGGCAAAAACAAAGGTAAAGTTAGAAAGTGCAGGATTCTCCGGATGACCCCCAACAAGGGATGGACTTTAGGCTTGAGGAATTCTTTAAGGCTACTGGGATCAGGGTGCTGGAGGCGCCAGTTCTCTCTTTGGCTGAATAGTGAGGCAGAGACGGGACAGATGACAGGTCTTCAGTGGCAGGAACTGGGATTTAATCCCAGGCATCCTAACTTCCAGGCCTCATCCCCTACACCATGGAGAGAACGTGTCTAATAAACACCATCATCCCTCACCCCTCACAGACCCAGCACCCAGACACAGCCTTCCGTCTTCAGGCATGGCGATTGGGGGTGTCTTTCAAGTTCTGGGGTGGGAGTTTTCTGATGTACCCCTTTATTTTTGCATCATACCAGGCAGGATCCAAAACCCTGTCCCTCATTCCCAATTGTCCCCTCCCCCGCCCCACACCGCCCCAGTGCCCTCCAGTTTGAAAGAGAAAGAAAAGGAAAACAATGGGTTCAATTTGCTCCATCAAGCAGAGGCCCCGAGCAGCAGTTAATCTTGTTAAAGTTTCTCCTGATCAGTTAGATAAGTGAAATGTGGACCCCACAAGTGCTCCCCTCCACCCACCCCAACCCAGAGTAATCCACAATCCCTTCTCAGAGGAGAAAGGGATTTACCTGAACCCCATCCAGCAATGCCACCCCCCCCCACACACATGCTTTCTTCTTTCATTCTAAGTATTGGACTGAGTTTGCTGGCTACTCAGAAGTCTTTTTTGTCCCTCCCTTTTACAGTTCCCACTTCCTATTACTCCCCACCACCCACCCCACCCCCCAAAAAAAATTCCTACATTTTCCCAACTTGAGAAAGCTAGATTCTAGAAGTCTGTATTAATACTATTCTCCCTGGCATTTGTAATCACGGGGTGTCTAGAATATTGCAGTGGTTAGAAGCCCATTTTAGTAGCCAGGTTACCTAAGTGGGAATCTACCTCTGCCCCTAACTGGCTGTGTGACCTTGGGCAAAATAGTTGACTCCTGGTCTTCAACTTCCTCATCGACAAAGTTAGGATAGTACAAGTATCTATCATTAAATGAGGTCATATGTGAAAAGTGCTCAAAACAGGATCTGGTGTATAGTAAGTGCTCAGGAAACTTTGTTCTTGCTATTCAACACGATTTTCCAAAGATCTCAGTCTTGGTTTTAAAGGCAGGAGGGTAACAAATGTTTCCTGGGTGCCTTCAAGGTGCCAGGCACTGTGCTAGGGGCTTGCACGTTTCATTCTCACAACCACCCTGGGAGGCGGGCATTGTTGGCTCCCTTTTGCCAAGGAGGAAACAGAATCCCACAGCCCATCAGCTGGACAGAGCAGAGATGTGAACTTGAGTACCAAGTGCCTATTTCCTCTTCAGCAGTCTTTTCTGGAGCGAGAACAAATGACTGCTGTGTGTTCTCCTTCCTCTCTGCCTCTCTGCATGCTGATCATCACCTACAGATTAAAGAGCATAAAGAATAAACATACATCTCACCTGGAACCAGGTTTTGACCTAGCGGATCTGATTTTTATTTCAAGCTAAATTATCAGGCAGACTGGGCTTGGGCTTTCTGTTGAGAATTAGATGCCATGTGAGTTAAATCAAGTCACTTCATCTCTCCATCCCTTGGTTTGCTCATCTGTGAAATGGGCAAACTAAGATCAGGATATTGCAATAAAATAACCATGCAGAAAGTGCCTGGCGCAGCTCCAGCTCACATTAGGGATTTAGTCCACAGTAGCTGCATCTAGTCAATAACTACATTCTCTTTCCAGTTTGCTAGCTTGGTCTTCAGAAAGTGGGGTCTGTTTGTGCCGGAGAAGGGCTCCTCTTCGTGAGTTGCTGGGGAGTCTGTCTAGAGTGGACAGTGTATCTGGAGGAAGAGTTAGACCCCCTCACATCCCTTCCTTGCACTTTGACTTCCTCTTCTGTGACCTACTTGGATGACTCCCTGGTGCAGAGAGCCAGAGGAGGTCCAGAAGCACTGGACCTGTAAGCAGGAAAAGCAGAGAGCCTCCAGGGAAAGCCTGCACCCCCACACACAGGAGCCAGACTGTGCTCACAGCAGAGTCCAGGTCACAAAGCTACTGTCACATGCTTCTTGCTCCTTCCCCAGCTTCCACATTCCCCCAAGCAGCCATTTGCATGGACAGATGGGGGATGGAGGAGGCTGCATTGCCCTGGCCCCTCTGTTCAGAGGAAGGCATGCTTGAGGCAGGAGGTGTGGGGCTCAGGAGTGTGGGCTGTGCCTGGTCAGCCCAGGACAGACTGGGTCAGACAGCTCATTGTGCAGTAGGGAAACTGCAGACTGGGGTCATACAGGAGCTAAGCATTACACTATGTTCACAAGCCACCTCCTCTGTAGTGGGCCCGGGAGATGGTTTGGTCCAGTTGTTTCTGTCCCCAGCAGCACTTGGCATCACCAGCATTTACAATCCCCCAATGCTGAGGCTGCCTCCCAGGGTTTCTGATGTCAGGGCATGGGTTTGGCCTGGGCACTGGTGCTTTTCAAAATCTCCTCGAGTGGTGTAGAAGGACCCTCAGTGGGGAGAACCACTGATTCAGTGTGATGCCTCCCTACTCTGCGGATGAGGAGACTGAGGGCCAAAGGGGAAGTAGTGTTTTCTGCTTATGGAGCTGGGTAGTGGCTGAACCTTTAGAAAAATCAGCTGTCCCAATTCTGAATTGCCAAACACCAGGAAAGACCCTTTTTCTGTTTTTAGTTCCCCTGCTGAGCCCAATCCCCTAGGTGCCCTGGCCCTGACATTACTTGTTTCCAGAGCAATTGCCGTGTGCGAAGCCATTCCCACCCCTTCTGGTGTTGCCTTTAAAGTGTGAACATGTCTGTATGGTGTAACACATTGAGTTTTATGCATCTGATTTTAAATGAATCTTCCCAAGTGCTTGGGAGGGGGATCCCTCAGAACAGGGCCAGGGATATTAAAAAGGGAAGCTCAGCACTGAGGCATTCCCACTTTGCCTGGGCTAGTCCTGCGGGAAGGGGTATGTTACTGTTATTTTACCCCCCACTCCCAGCCCCACACACTCACACCTGTGATCACTGTGAAACCAGCATTAGCTGCAGGTCTCAAATGAGAAAGAGAGATCCCAGGTGCCCCAGGTAGGAGGACTCCCTCTACATGCAGCTCGCGCCTTGTCTACCTGTGGCCAAGGGCTCAGAAATGCAGCAAATAACTTTTCTCCCCTCACCTGCCACCCACTTCTTCCCTCATTTTCTTTGCCTCAGCATCCCTTATCGTTCTTGATGCTCTGTGGGCTTTGCCTCATACCTCGACAAAATTACCGGAAATGCTGAGAGCTGACCTGTGGACTTGGGCCCCTTGGTTCCTTGGAAGATCTAAAAGTGGTAGTTGGGAGCTCTGAGTTCATGTCCTGCCTTGGCCTCCTCTGAACTGTGTGCCTTGGGGCCTCTGACTCAGCCACTGGGGCCTCAGGGGAGAGGGATTCAGGTGTGGTTACATTCAGCATCCCTATTTCACCAGTTGCCACAGGAACCAGGTGAGGCATGGTAGCAGAAGCTGTTGGCCAAGGTCAGAACCCAATCCACTTGTCAGCAATAGTAGGAGGAGCCAGAAGGTGGGAGAGGTGAGGGATTTGTGCACTCAAGGTCATTCCTGCAGAGGTGCCTTTATTTCATTATCCACACTGCAAATGATAAACAGTGTTAGCAAATCTTTTGTTGCCTGTGACTTCACTGGAATCCTTTGATGCTGGGACTTCACAGGTCTGCCAAATCCTGCCATTTATTTACTGTGTGGTCTTGACAACTTAACTGCCCCTCTCTGGGCCTCAGTGTACTCAGAATGTACAATGAGGAGTAGGGATATTATAGAGATGTTCAAATCATGCCCAAAATTTTATGGCCCCCCTGTGAGGGTCTGTCTCTCCCACCTTCCCCACACCTTATTCTGCTTAAATTGTGGGAATTTCAAGATTGCATTTAGGGGAATGTGCAGGTTGCTTAGTTGCAGAATTTGAGTGGATATGGACTGAGATTAGGAATGATTGTGGCTTTTGTTAGGGGTGATAATGATAATGTTATATATTTTTAAAGATCCTAATCTGTTAGAAATGCCTGTTAAAGTATTTATAGATGAAATGATGCTACATTTGTTTGGTTTGTTTAAAATTTTCCAGAAAAAAATAAATAGGGTGTTGGGATGGGGGAGGGTGTAGATGAAAGAAGATTGGTAACTTGATGACATCATTGAAACCAGGTTGCAGAGATGTCGGGCTTCAACACAGTTTTGCCTGACTCTATGTTATTGGAGAGTTCCATCATTAAAAGTTTTAAAAATGAAAAGAGTTTCAGAGCCACAGGAGGCTTTGGAGTCTTAGGTCCCTGTGTGTTCAGTGAGCTGCTGGTTTTTCAAACACAGAAGTGACACTTTGAGAGGATTGAGGACTCTTCCAAGGTCACACAGAGAGTAACTGAAAGAACCCAGTCTGGGCTGCAGAATGTTAAGAGATGGACCATCCTGGGAAAGCTGGGGTGAAGGGAAGAAAGGGGGGAGTGGAGCCTTAGGAAGGACATGTAGAAGGGCCAACTGGAGCCTTGCTGGGCACTGAGAGGCCTTTGAGGGAGGAGAGTCATTGCTGTATGGCATTGCCCACACATTGTGAAAGGTGTAGCATCCTTGGTTCTGTGCATAAGAATCTCCTAGGATCTGCTAGTCATTGTGTCCATACAGAACATACTGTGACCCCGTGCGCACACACACATGTGCCCACAAACCTATTTTTCATGGCTGGCTCATTATTTCTCTCCATCTCCAGCAGCCTGAGGAGTCTCCTAGGACCAGCTAGAGCCCTGGGGGAATGACCTGTAGTTGACTGATCTCAGTGAGAGCTGACACCACCAGGAAATGGGAAAGGGGCCTATGTTTACTGAGCAAGTATTTTGTGCTGGTTGATCATAGGACTCGAGTCAGACTGCCTGGGTTTGATTTCCTGACTCTCCCACCTGCTAGTTGCATGACCTTGGGCAAGTTACATAATCTCGTCAAGCTTCACTTTTCCCAAGTATAAAATGCGGATGGTACCGGCTCCCACTTCCTAGACTTGTTTTGAAGATTAACTGGGCCTCCATGTGGAAAAATGCTTAGTAATGGGATCTTGA
This sequence comes from Murina feae, assembly GCA_004026665.1. Classification (NCBI taxonomy): domain Eukaryota; kingdom Metazoa; phylum Chordata; class Mammalia; order Chiroptera; family Vespertilionidae; genus Murina; species Murina feae. The sequence continues at coordinate 178,349 of PVJC01000056.1, read as the reverse complement.
CCATGGGTAAGCACCCAGTAAACGTTAACTCACATTGGTATTATGTATGTCCAGCCCTTGCCACATGTTATTTCAAATTCTCTCAACAACTCTCAGAGTTAGACATGTTTCTCTCCTTTGGCAGAGCCAGGCACTGCCTTTCCCTCCCTGGCCACTCAGGAAAGATTCATTGGGATCATCTTAGCATAAAACAAAAAGTAAAAGGAAAGACAAACAGAGAAATACTTGATTGTTTCATATTACGAAAGCAGTGTGTGCTCATAGTAGAGAAGGTAAGAAAAAGAGAGTAAAATGTAACCACCCCTTCCCAGGCATTGGACAAGTATTTACTGAGTGACTGCTACATTCCAGGTGCAGTTTTAGGCCTTAAGTACAGACCTATGAACCTCAGAGAAGAATACCCCTGCCTTTGGGAGTTTATATAGAAGGTAGGGGTGGGGTGGGAGGGGAAAGGTGAAGACAGAGTATAAGTGAATGATAAACCATAGCACACAATGTCAGGTGAATGCTTAAGAAGGAAAACAAAACAGAGGAGGGATTCTAGGGAACATTGTGTGGGGCTTGCAGGAGGAGTGAGATTTAAACGGAGCTGTTTGGATGCTGTGCTGAGCAGTGGCATTGACGATGAGCCCTAAGGGCAGACCCATGGCCATCCAGAGAAGGCCATGTGCACTGGAGAAGGAAAAGCAGTGCACTGGGAGCTCGTAAGTCTGTTCCAGACCATCAATGCTTCACTTGATGTGTGACTTTGGGCATTTCTCCCTATGTCTTGGGCCAGTTTTCCTTATCTGAATCGTTTGGGTAGCAAGGAGCTTATCTTTGACCTAGGGAACCTTCTAGCAAATATCTCCTAGGATTCGATAATTCTAATCAGGGTTGTCCAAAAACAAAATTGCAAAGTTGGCATTAGTTCCAAGTTTCTTCCCTTTCTCGGTGCATTTTCCTCCACTAGGTGGTGCCTGTGCCTGTCTCCCTCAGGTGCCAAGTGCCCACAGACTTTCTGCTTCCTCTCCCCCAAAGTCATTCATTCTCAAAAAAGGACATGGCATTCCTTCTTGCTAAGGTATCAGTGACTGGGAACAACTTAGAGTGTTACTCTTCCAGAGACATATGTACTTTAATATCACCCCCAAAAAAACTTTGACTCAAAAAGCCAAGTACCAATGGGTAGGATTTCAGTCCAAGACTGACTGAAGACATTATTTAGGGGATATTGGTACTTCCCAATGGCTGGAAGCCATCTCACCAATAGCATTGCTAATAATAGCTGCCACAGCGCAAAACTCACACTGAGCAACTTTCCTTGTGATCACCTACTTGGCTAATGGTGAGAGGGCTCGAATTTCATAATTCTTACTATACAAAGGCCATTCCAAAGAAGTTTTTGGACATCAGAGTAGAGCACTGGCCTTTTAGTCTTGCTTATCATTTTAATCAGATCATTTTATGAATTAAAATAGTAAGACTCCGGAGTCTGTAGCCATCTGTTAGCCTATTTTCCTTCTGGGTATCCCCAGTATGTCATCCATGAAGGACCTCTTGTTCCCTCCAACCCCTTCCTTTCTCTCTTTCTTCCTGCCCCTCAAACCTGCTGCACTGACTTTTGCCATTATTTTTTTTTCTTCAAACAACAGAAAGAAAACTTGTTTTTCAGCATTACTTACCACAAACCCAGGGCCCTGGAAGAGTAGAAGACATAACCCTGTTTAAATTTTAGAGAACTTGAGAAGGTCTCAGGTCCAAGTTCATTTGTATGAGACAGAAAGTCCAATAGAGGGAGGTTGCAGCTTGGAACTTAAGTATGTGCATTGGGGGTAGCATGTGACTAAATGCAAAACCCTGTTTCAGCCTCCTTTGCCCTCAGGAAGTTTGTGGTTTAACCTATATAACTATGGCTTTGGAGTCAAGAAGGCTTTCCTGTATCTGTCCCGTGTCCATTTTCCCTTATTTCCTAATTCATGTTACTCTCTAAAAATGAAATGCGGCAGGACTAAATAGGAGCAAATGTGTTTGTATGATATTGGACATCTTTCGGCTACAAAAGCTGATGAGAAAATAAAGATGCATTAACAAGCCAATCAGGAACAAGTAAGCCTTGCTTAAAAAGATGCAAAATATACAGACAAAACATAATACATATTTGTTTTCATGTAAGTCCAAATACTCAAGGTGTGTGCGAGTGAGAAACACTCATCTAAGCCATTCATTTCATAGATGAGGAGCTGAGGGTTGGTGACTAGCTCAGAGCAGTGACCAGGCTTGGGGAAGTTCCTCTGTTTTCTGAGTGTGAGGCTCCCCCTCACTTTGCACCCAGTCCCATGGAGTAATTATCATCTATCTGCTGATGTACATCATTTATCTCCAGATTCTTCTCGACTCCAGACCGATTGATCCAGCTATCACCAGAAATGTCAACATGCACTTCTAGTTCAATCAATTTTCCTCCAAATTCATTGTGTCCCCATCTAGTGCCACTGACTGTGGCTATACCATCCACAACATTCAATCAGTTATCAGTTCCTGTCTGTCCTGCCTCCTTGACAATTTTATGGCCTTCTTTCCTCTTTCTGGCTTAGGCTCTCTGTGTCTCTACCTTTAACTCTTTCTCTAGTATTATGGTGCCCATTTCTATGAGCTTCAACCTCTGAACCCTTTCAGCCTATCCTTCAATATCCAATAGGCAGATATTTCTAAAATGCAAATTTGACTCCGACTAGAGGTCCTTCAATATCACGGAATTATTTGCAGTGTCCCAGATAACTTAAGGTTTTATCCCAATCATTTTCTTCATTTGGTGTGCCTCCTATATCCCAGGCACCATTTTTCAGAACACCTAAGCCTCTACAGGATCCTGCTCAAGGTTCCCCTCTTCTGGGAAGCCCTCCCTGATTCTTCTCTAAGTAGAATTGGTTCCCCACCTCTCTTATCCATCTGCCTCCATTGTACCCTCTACACACATATATCAAAAGACTTGATTTCTTTCTGTCACATTTAATTGTGTGTGTATTTGAGATCATCTCCACTTCTTCACTGCCTAGCACAGTGCCTGGCTTTTTAATGAGTTGTAATTTTCTTTTTCTCAATGAATGCATGACTGCAAAAGATAACCAGCAAAATAGCTAATGATTCTGGAAGAAAGAGCTCAGGAACCTCAGGCATGGTACATTACGTAACCAAAGCACATGACCTGCCCCGTGCGTCACACTCAAAAACATTACACAGTGGTTAATTCCATTTCCCCTTGAGCAAAGAAGTCAGAAGGGAAAAGAAATCTGGTCTTCCACAACAGAGCCAGAAGGGAGCAGTGTGTTTAAATGCCTCCTCAACCCATATTTCGGCCTTTCTAATCCAAGCCACATTTTAGCCTTGGGTTTTCCCAGCTCCTCTCCTCTTCGCAAAGCATTTGTTCTTTGTGTGCACTGCAGCACATAATTTGAAGTTTCCCTCTCAGATTTCTCTCTCTTCCCCTTATCAGCTTCTTGTTGGGCCTCCAGTGTCCTGGCAGTCATATCTTTTGCTTGGGTTTTCATCCATTTCCCTTCTTCTTGATGGGAGAGGGGGTCTTTCCGTCTGCTTCCCTTGATCTTGTGAGACCTTGGGATGACCTCAGGATCTGGAATCCTCTATCCACTGTTTATATACCCTTGAGGGGGAGAGTACACATTCTCAGCCATAATAACAGTAATAAAAGCAGCTAGTTTATAATGAGCACTTACTATGTTCTGGCACTGTGCTGAGTGCTACACTTTGAACCTTTGAAAATGACTTAGAAAGTTATAGGACTCACTGAAGGCCCCACAGCTAAAGGTTCGTGGAACTGGGGTTCAAACCTAGGACATTATAACTTTTCTCTATTCACAGGGCCTAGTGCATCACTTGGGATTCAGTAATTGTCCTGGAAATGATCCATGATGAGAGGATGAATTATGAATGAATGAATGAATGAATGAATGAATGAATGAATGATTGAATGAATGGTGTGTCCAGTCACTAATGCACTTAGAGACTGTAGACTGAAAAGGGAAGGGATCAAGGGGCAGAGGATGGAAGGGAGGAAAAGATTGAGGAAAAATCTGAATGAATATTAAAAGAGATTGGCTAAGAAATTTCTGATGTGAAAATTAATTTGCAGGTGACTTTTGAGCAAATAGACCATTTATATCCATGAGAGCGTTTCCCATCTTTAAGGAGTCTACTGGGAGATACACACATATTTCAAAGATGCTCTCTGCCAGAAATGTTTCTGGATTTCTCTTGAGAATTTCTGGGGTGTGTTCTCCAGAGTATGCCCAATGGAGACAACATTGTCACCCTTTGGGAGGTCCTGGGTACATTCTGGGCTAAATCCAAGATGCATGTAGTGATTGTGCCGTAGGAACTGTGGGGTCCTGAGTAGAGGAAGGACTGGTGACAGACTGACTTGCCATGTGCTCTCCCTGGAGCTGATGAAGCCTCTGTAGAGCCAGTACTGAGTCTCAGGATGACTTCTTCTCAGACCAGACCCACTGGGCTGATTAGGTATCATCTGCTAAAAATAAGCAAAAGCAAAATTTTGTTCATCCCTCCCCCAAATTCTGAGGCTGGAATGATGGAGTCTGCTTTATTCAATCTGCTCAGTTTACAGATAGAGAAACTGAGGGCTGGACAAGTTAACTTGTTAAACTATGTTAAGTTGAGTAAACTTAAGCAACAAATTAGCAACAAAATTGAAAATAGAATTCAGATTTTTGACTCTCAAATCAGTGCTCTTTCCAAAGGATCCCTTCATTTTTCCTTCCAGTGTGGGATGACAGTGGTGCTGGTGGTGGTGCGGGGGATGGGGGTGGGGGTCACGTTGCTGAGCTTATTAGAATCCATCATGAAGCTAGCTGTTCAGTTGCTTTTCTTAAGCACTTCTTACGTGCCAAATTTCTTCTGCCCTCAGCATTCTACAAGGTTCAGAATGGCAACATATTAGGAGAGGTAAATCAACTTCCTTCCCCCCCTTCCTCTTTCCCTTCTTCTCTCCTTCTCTCCTCCTTCCCTTCTTCCCTTCTTCCCTTTCTTCCCTTACTACCTTCCATTTGTCCATCCATCCATTTGCCCATTCATTTAATTAGTTATCTTGAAGTCTTTGTGTAATATATGTGATATATATATATATATATATATATATATATATATATATATAGAGAGAGAGAGAGAGAGAGAGAGAGAGAGAGAGAGAGAGAGAGAGAGAGAGAGAGAGCTGCAATATCTGGATTAAAAAGAACAGGGTACAGGTCCATCCCTGAGGAGCTCCCAGTCCTAGTGGCAGAAGCAGACTGGTAAACAGATACATGACATCATGGTAACTGCCCTAACTAAACAATTAATCATGCCCTAGGCAAGCACTGAGGCAGATACTCTGTTTTTGAATACATCGTGTTTTTATTATGGGGCCTAGAAAGGACTCTGAGATTTCAGAGGTGTAAAAGGTTGCTCCTACCTGGAAGGGTTGAGGACTTATTCATGAGCTAAGGGGCACGGGGTATGTATGTAGAGTGTGTGCCTTCCCTTTCTTACAGATACGTCATGCACATCATTTCAATTGCAGAGCCATAGGCCAAATGAGAACAATGACCTCTTTTTGATTCATATTTCCATGGAGGACATTGCCATGAGTAGCTTTTAGGAGTATGACACTAGGAAATGATGGGACAGTTAATCGTCACCATTCCAATCCAGTCCCGCAGCCCCTTGTTTCTCCCCTCATTGCATGTATCACTCTGTTATGATTGCCTTTGAGCTTGTCTATCTCTCCCCACTGTTGTCCAAGCTCCTCAGAAGCAAGGGCCGCTTCTGTCTTTGTCTCTGCTTTATTCCCAACATTTGTACATGGCCAGCCCTGTGGGTTCGTGCTCAGTAAACTTTGTGAAAAGATATTATGGGTCCTAGGAATGGCCAAACAGTGACAGCAAATGGTTATGAATGGCATTACCCGTTAGATACGGTCCTGGTCTCTCTGAGCTGACAATTACCTGTGTATATTCTTACCTCTTCTCCCCATCACTCTCCACTTCCCTTTCTCTCTGCTGAGCCAGTGTAACATTCTGTTGCTTCTGAGTCCTTCTCACCATGGTTTTCTCTCAGCTTCTCCAATTCTGTCCCTGGAGAGCTGCTGCAGAGCCAGGTGTGACAATGTGGGATGCACCAATGCTCCCCCTGCAACCCTCACCTGGGCCATGCAAACCTCCCAGAGGAAATGAGAACAGCATGCTGGCAAGAATCATGCTTCTGTGCTCAGGGCAACTCCCAGTGCCTGGTATATTGTAGGGGTTCAACGAATGTGTGTGGGTGGATTTCTGGATGAAGAAATAATGTAAATTGATGGTGCCTCTCATCTAGTCTCCTCAGTTCAAAAATGGAGAATCCCATGTCCAGAGGTGGCAAGGAAATTATCCCAAATTCCATCCTCAAATTAGGGACAGAAAAGGACTGTAGACCAGTTGTCTATTTCTTCTACTCAGCCATATTGTCCTAGAATTTGGGCTCAGATCTCTTAAATTTGGCCACAAAGATTTCAGAGCAATGGATCCTGTAGTTGGATAGGACCCACACTATCTTTTTATTACAAGTGGGAAGTCTGGAATCCAAAGGTGGGGGGAGATGATAGTGACAATACCAAGGCAAAAACCTGCACATGTCTCCATCTGACCAACAGATTGATAGTATGTGATGTGCCCAGCACCTTCAGAGATGTAGCAGTGAGCAGACAGAACAGGTTCCTCCCTCATAGACTCTGAGTTCTTGTGGGAAGAGAAAGACAGTAAATAAGTGGTTCTCAACCTGCTGGCCCTTTAAAACAGTTCCTCATATTGTGATCCCCAACCATAAAATTATTTTATTGCTACTTCATAACTGTAATTTTGCTATTGTTATGAATCATAATATAAATATCTGACATGCAGGATCGTCTTAGGCGACTCCTGTGAAAGGGTCGTTTGACCACCAAAGGTGTTGAGACCCACAGGTTGATAATCACTGCAGTAAATGAAGATGGAAGGTGGAAGTATAATGATTGAGAGGAGAGAGACAAGGTATAAACCATGGCATAGAATACATTCGGGATGTTGAAGGAACAGGTATACAAGCTACTGGGAGATGTGTGTCTGGAGATGAAGGCATCCTGGGTCATGGAATCTACATTTTAATCTATATAACCTAGAAAGTTATTAGAAAGTTTCAAACAAGGAAGTTACCCATTGTATCTGGTGTCGGTTTTCCAAAGATCACTCTGTCGTCTAAGGGGAGAATATAAGATGTGAGGACAAGAGTGGAGTCTCAGTCATACCATTATCATGGTGTGCATTGATTGCTGATACTATTATTTTTTATATGATTTGGTATTTTGTTTAATATCATCACCATCTATTTCCTTGCCAAAGCCATTACCAACTGAAATAACCTGACTAGCACTAATACTTTAGATCAATGGAAGAGAAGAAGGTTCCCTTGGTCCAGGAGGACTTGAAGAGATTTATGAATCCCAAGACATTTATTGTAAAATTTTGAGGCTGTGCACATTTTTCTGGGGAGAAAGTCCCAAATTTTCATCAGTTTCTTAAAGGGGTCTGTGGTCCCTAAATGATGACTTCAATGCTGAAAAGCAGGGGGCACAAGAGGTCATTTCCTGATGCCTGCTCCCAGCTCTAAAATCTGAACACTCTAGCAGGTCTGTGAAAATGAGAATGTTGATGCTGAATTGTCAGATCAGCCTGAGGAATTGCACTTTCCTTCATCTGTACCCTTGTTGGAGTAAATAGAATTTGGGACATTTTTCCCTCTAAGGACAAGTTAGTTTATTCCTTAGAAATATAATCTACAACTTTGTTTATTCAAACTCTGGTCTCTGAGTTTCTCTGAGTTTTAAAATAGGGAAATTCACTTCAAATGTGGTCTGAGGTGGTCCTGACCATAATTATTCACTGTGGACTTTACCCATGAATCTTTGAGTCCAAATATCCATCCCATTTCCATCCATCCAACCATCCACCCACCTAGCCTATCTCTCTCCCTCCTTTCCACCTTCCCTCTGACTTCCCTGCCTTCTGCCCTTTCTCCATCACTCCCATCCATTCATCCATCCATCCATCCATCCATTCATCCATCCATCCATCCATCCATCCTTTCATCTCGCCACCCTCCCATTACTCCATCGTGTCATCCATCTACCTCTCCATCTATGTAATTTTCCATCTACCCAGCTCTCTACTAGGACCAGAAGCAAGAGTTTGAGGACTCCAGTGCTTGTTCTTATGCTACTGTGTGTCCTTGAAATAATCCCCTGAGAAACCTCCCCTGAACCATTTGCTTCTGCTAGAGCACTAGTGTGGAATCCCACTTCAGAAGTTGAACACTACTTTGAAAAAATGAAAGTGGTTCGCCTGCACAGTTATATGATTACAAGTTTTTACAGTATGCTCTGAGTCTGAGTCTAGACCACTGGAGGCTCTTTTAACACACTCATATTTTAGTTCAATAGCAGCTTTTACCCTTGGGTCAGCAGGTGGTGGGAGGCCAATAGAGAAAGTGAAGTAGAGGCAGCGCTCTCAGAGAAAGGGCAGACTTTATGAAGAGAGCAGAGAAGGGAGCTCACAGCCACTTGGCTCATGGGACTCTCTGCCCACAACCCCAAAACCCTTGTAGAACAATTTTAAGCCTTCATGATCCATGTGTGTCCTTGGATGCATGAATGTAGCAGGAAGCCCTCATGGCATGAGGTTGTTTCAGTTTCCGAAGCATTTTCGACATGTACCTATCATATTCCCACTCGCCTTGTAAAACAAGCATTTTCATTTAATACAGTGAGGTCTTTGTATTCTCAACAACAAACACATGGTCTAAGACTCGCGGACACAACCTGCTTTTTTCTCCAACACCCTCCCACCCCCTACCCCAATCTGTCGGCCCTTACAAAGCCCAGTGTCAGCAGAAATATCTGTTTACAAACAAAGGCTCCAAGAGAACAGTACCAGGAGCTCAAACAGACCTCTCAAACATGCCCCCAGCTCTGTCCTTGGAGTCCTTGTGAACAGTGTGTATCGCTGGCAACAGTTTTCATGGAAGGCTTCCTGCCTTTCCATCTTTCCATCTGTCTTCATGTCTGGCTTCCTCTGTCTCCCTCCACTTATTAAAACCGTGAGGAGCCTGGACGCCAGAGGCAGTCGGATGCTGGCCTGGGCCTCATGGATATCTGGAAAACAGAGCCCAGCCAGGGAGTTGCTTACAAACAGCAAGATAGACCCAAACACACCCAGCCTGTAGTTTCATTTGAAGCAGAAGCTGATTGAAGAAGGATTATTAATTGGGTGCATGTAATAGTCCCATGGTGACCATGCAACTCTAGATTATTTTTCTAGGATTATCAGCAACTGGAGGGATTCTTTCACCACCATCTTGAACTTGAATCTACTATAGCTCCCTATTACGTACACATGACAATAATAGTCAACACATTTGGCACACATGTAATATGTGCCAGGCACTGTTCTGAGTACAATGCATGCATTGATTCTTTAATCCTCATAGTGACCTCCTAAAATAGGTTCTATTATAACCCCAGTTTTCCAGATGACAGAATCAAGGTTCAGGAAAGTTCAATGACTTGCCCAAGGTCACAAAGCAAGTAAGTGGTAGAATTAGTCCCAGAGTTCACATTGTAACCATTCCTCCACAAAACTCTACAGATAAGCTCAGGATGCCTTAGCTTCACATACAACTTTCTCCTTATACATTGTTTCCTACCATAGCTTTCCTGCTTTCTTATACCATGATGAGTTTCTCAACATCAGCCCTGTTGACGTTTTGGGACAGGTAATTTTTGTCCTGGGAGTTTGCCCTGTGCATTAGAGGATGTTTAGCTGCCTGCATCCCTGACCTCCACCCACTAAATGCAGTAGCAGCCCCTCTTCCATGATGTTGCTGATCAAAAGTGTCTGCAGAAACATCACCAAATGTGCCTTGGTTGAGCACCATTGATGTACATGGATTCTTCTGGTTAAGTAGAATTACCTGGTATTCCTACAACGCATATTCCCACCTCCATGCTTTTTCACATTTGGTTCCCCCTTTCACCTTGCAATGTCCTTGATGACCTCCTCATCAGTTTTCTCTAAAAGACTTGCAGTCTTTCAGTTCCTCAACATCTTTTATAGCCAAAGAAGAAACACTAGTCTGTCTGGGTTACTGATCTGCTTGTTCTTATGCTTTTTTGTTTAAAAAAATGGTCCCTGATTACCAACTTTCCATTTAAAATCCCCTAAAGCTTCCATGGGAGTCTTGAGTTAATAGTTCAACTCATTCTATGTATTCAGCAGTTGTTTATTGGGGTCTGCCTTATGTCAGGTCCCAAGCTGGGTGCTCAGAATATGAGGTCAAAGAAGGTCCAATCCCTGCAACTCAAGAGTTTATGTGATAGACTATCCAAGCTGGGAAGGAATTTAAGAGTTCCACTCTCCACCCTCTCCCAGTTGAGTAGATAGGGAAACCAAGCCCCAGAAGGTAGGTGATATTTGATCAAGGTAAACTAGAGGCCTAGGGCAAGCTAGGTCATCCTCCATCTGTGGAAAAATATTAAAATTCTGAAGTCCTAGTGAGCACCAAAATACCATTTTTCATCTGGAGCCTTTACAGAGCTCCTTTGAATTGAGTCGCAATTCACAATTTTCTAGCAGATAGCAAAACAATAGAAAATTAATATCTGAGTAGCCTGTCAGCCCTCTCCCTTCAAAATTATACTTACATTCCACATTTTGTTACGTCTTAATGACTGCAGATGGCCACTGAGCACTGGACAGGGAGTCTCAAAACATGAGTTTGGGTTCTTTCAGCTGTGTGACCCTACTGTGTATTAGAAGGTCATGAAATCCCTTGCCAGTGATCTCCACAGCCATGGAAGCTCCTCCTGAAAAACCACCAGTGAGTCCCTATTGCCTCTGGAGTAGACTTCAGATACTTGGCATGCCGTGCACAGCCCTTGCAGTCTAGCCTCAGACAGCCCTTGCTATTTCCTTTCCCTCTATTACTCTGTGTCCCCTCAGTTCCATCAAAAGCAGAGATCACAGCTCTTGGCCTTGGCACATGCTTCACCTTCTGTTAGATCTTTGCCTGTCTTCCCCCCACCAAATTCCTGTTCCTCTCTTGTAAGGCTCGGTTATTGAATTGCTCATTCAGGAAAACTTCTCTGAGCCTCCCTACCCCAATCAGGTAGCTCTGTTTGCTTGTACCTGTGCTTTATTTATTTATAATTACAATCTATCACTCAGCCTCAAGTGGTCAGATTCCCTGGCTGGGCAGCATAATGTGGAAGTTAACACGAATTCTTGAGTCTGATTGCCTGTGTTTGGAATCCACCACTATTACTTGCCAGGAGTTAACTCAGGCTTGAGCCCGTTACGGGAGCTTCTCTGAGCCTCAGTTTCCTCTGTAAAATGGAGATAATAGCAATACTTCCTGATTGGATTATTGGTGAAGGTTGCCTGGGCTAATCCAATGCAAAGGGCTTAGCATAGTGCTCGGTATGCAGTGAACACTTGGCACCATCTGCCGTCCTTGCACTCCCTGCACTGGAGAGTCATTCCGCATGGCATTGGCCCTGAGAGGCCAGGATCTGCTTGTCTGGTCGTGTCCCTTCCTTATCACCCTTTCTCATCTCTTGCCCTGAAAGGCTTACCCCTGGCTTGTGTGGGCTACGATGAGGTGATGGCAGGCTCACCCTAGAGAGGAGCTTTTGTTTCCAGAGCTCAGCCCACACTGTCTAGGATGTGTTTTTACATAACTTGCTATGGTCCTGCATCAGTTATGAAATTGACCTCATTTGGCTTGCCCATGTGGGAACCTTCCCCACCCCTCTGAGTGCATTGTGTCAACTACAGGTGCTCAGTGCTCCCTCCTGATGCTGTTGTGTAGATGAGGGTCTGGGGTCCAAAGATGGACCCAAAGTTGACACATCCATTAGGTAAAGTTGGCTCCGTGCCTGAAGTCCACAGTACATTTAAGGGCCCATAAAATGGCTTGATCTCCTTTAAAATCAGATGAAAAAAAGTTAATATAATAATACTATATAAGTAATAATGAGTCTAGCTTCCTGATTATATAAATCTTTATAGCAGGGCAGTCATAAAATATAATTATATTTATGAGGAAAGGAAAAAGTAGGTAAGGCCCATGAAAGGCAGGACGAAGAGGAATTTTCCCCAAACCAATAGTAAGTACACTAGTGATGAATCAAGGCAAAAGTTCAGAAATCTTTTTCCTACCTTTTAAAAAAAGTCCTTAGATGTCATTTCATTGTCACAGAAAGGAAAAGGGGACCAGAGAGAGGTGCCACTTGACTGAGGTCACAGGGCTCAATCATGCCAGCACTCAGCCAAGTTGTGCTTTCCTAACTCTTTGTCACTTAGTACTTGACAAAAAAGTGGCCATTTGAAAAAGTAAATATGCAACTTATTAAACAATTTTTGCTTATATTTATCCATAGAAAACCTAAGGTATTGGTTAAGCACTTGGCTTTGAAGTCAGAGAGCTGAGTTCTCATACTAGTTTTGTTATAACAAATCAAATGGCCCTTGCCAAGTCAATGCAATACTCTGGTTCTCAGTTTTCTCATCTATAAAATGGGATGAAAAGAACTCATATCAGAGTAGTTGTAATAATTCAGAGATGATGCACAGTAAGTTCTTTGGCCTTATACATGGCATGCCATAGATGGCGGCTCTGTTTCTCTTTTTTTCTTTATTGATTAAGGTGTCCTTATTCCCCCATTGCCCTCCCACCCTTCCTCTGGTGCCCTCACCCCCCTAGTGTCTGTGTCCATTGGTTATGCTTGCATGCATACAAGTCCTTTGGTTGATCTCTCCCCTTTCCCCCCACCCTCCCCTTCCTTCCCTCTGAGGTTTGATGGTCTGATCTGTGCTTCTCTGTCTCTGGATCTGTTTTTTTGTTCATCAGTTTATGTTGTTCATTATATTCCACATATGAGTGGGATCATGATATTTATCTTTCTCGGACTGACTTATTTCGCTTAGCATAATGCTCTCCAGGTCCATCCATGCTGTTGCAAATGGTAGGAGTTTCTTCCTTTTCACACCACCATAGTATTCCCTTGTGTAGATGTACCACAGTTTTCTTTCTCAGTAGGTTCATGCAGCTCTGAATGGCGTTAGAACAAATCAGAGTAGTGATCCTAGGGATGTTGTAAGGAGACGGGTATGATAATAATAGGCCATCCTAATTGCATAGTATCAACTTTCATTGTATGTACATTGTATCAACAGGACTGGCCCTAGAATTAGGGAATAGCAAGTCTCTTGCCAGAGGGCATAGCCTGTGTCTGGTCTATACTTGGGACATGGGACATCCAGCTAGAACCTGATACATAGATGCCCCATGAACATGTGTTGAATGAATCTGTGAATAAAGAAATGGATACATCAGGCAGGACCTGGAGCTTTTAATTTGAGGAGAAGAGGTAGTGGTGACTCCATCAAAAGCCTCAGACATTTCCAGGGCTGTCCTGAAGTCAAGGGCACAGAATAACTCCATGGGTTCCTGAAGGTCAGATCCTGGGCCACTGAGTGGAAAAGAGAGGGGGGTGATTTGGGTTCACTCTAGTGAGAAATGCCTGAAGGTGCAAAGGCCTTCTTCAGACTGCAGGCGTTCTCTGAGTCTGGAAATATGAACAGATGGTTGTGGAGATGTGGCACAGGTGGTCCCAGCAGGAGATCAGGGGTAAAGGAGATGATTAGATGACCTCAAAGGGAACCTCCAGCCCTGACTATGCCTGATTGCATGAATGAGGAGAAGGGCTGAGGCTGCTGTGAAGAGTGTGGACAGCAGGATGCACTGGTCCTCAGAAATTGCTGGGAAGTGGTATCTTTTTCTCTGAGGTTTGATGAGTGAGCAGGGAGAGTTTATAGGTCCTGAAATCATCCAAATGACTAACATAGGCTGTCTTCCCCAGGGCAGTGGCAATGTCAGCCCCACACAGTGCAGGGGTCAGCTTTGTGCTATGACAACATGTGAGAGTGAGCAACAACAAAGCATGAATCCTGCTCCTCCTCTTTCATCTTTGTCTTTTTTTTTCATCTCCTCCCACTTTCTTTTTTTTTTTAAAGTCGATATGCACCAGTTTCACTGACAACGTGAAAAAGTGAGCAGGGAACATGTCTCTATTTCAGAGGACAACGTCAGAAAGGATAAAGTTCAACAACGCAAAAGAGGGAACAAAACAATTGGTTCTAATTCCGAGAAAAAGGAACAGACATTTATGATGAATATTAATAAAAAGTGTAGCTGACATTTGTCCCCTGCTTTGCACATGGGTGTTTGCGTTCTCTCACTAAATCCTGAAAATGGCACTATGCATTACGTACTGTTGTGATCAGTTTTCAGATGAGGAGACTGTGGGGGAGGTGGAAGGATTTTGCCCAAGGTGCCATAGCTAACAAGGGGCAGCCCTGGGATTCCAAGGAATCAGACTCCACAGTACACATGCTTAACACTTGTTACATTGCCAATGACCCCATGCCAAGTGCTGGTGTGTTCATTATCTCATTAATTCTCTCTACAACCATGAGAGGTAGATAGTATCATCTTCATTTTAGAGAGCGATGAAGACTAATATGAGGAGAGGAGTCCCGACTTTCAAGCCACATAGCGAATGGTAGAGCAGCATTTGAATGCACATTTGTTGGTGTATAAGACCCTGACCTTCCTGTGTCCACACAACCTGCTTGCGTAGAAGCAGAGAAAGCAGGTTGGAGTGTCAAGAGCCAGAGGGAATCACAGGTGACCCTTGAGGCCTCAAGAACACTTTGCCATCCCAAACACACCCTTTAGGTCTGTGTATCAACAAAGCTTGCAGGTTTTAGGACTCCTTGGGCATACTCTGGTCAATCTCACCTTACATCTGGAAAGTCTTAAATAGTTTACCAGGAAATATGCAGCATATCTCTCCCTCATCTCTGAAAGCAATCTATCACACTTTCAGGATAAGACTTTTTAATCCCTGCTGTACTTGTGGGAAAACTGAGGCTCAAGGAGTTGAATGAACTCATCCAAGGTCACACAGACCATTAAAAAGGTAAACAGACTCATGGAGTTGGGGGAGTTTCAGATACTGGTTCCCAACAGGCAGAGAACAGACATGCACACCACTGCAGAGACTCTTCCTACTGCTCTACGCAGTCCTGCACTGAGGAAATCGGCCCCACACATTCACTTGCATGGCCAACACATAGGAAACACCTGAGCTAATCTTGTCCTTGTGGATTGCTCCAAAGGGTCTCTTTTGATGCTCTAGCTTCTCTTACACCAGGAGACAGGGATGTCCGGAGCTCAGAACAATTTGGGATAAGCCTCCTGCAGGGTGACATTTCTTTTAAGCCTCCTCCTTCCACTGAGTCCACAATCAATCCTCTGAGCCAGGGTGGACTTGGAGGGTCAAGGATGCTGAGGAGCAGTCCCTCAGGTACTGAGATGCCTGTCTCAGTGAAATCCCAGCCTTTCTGGGGCTGCCAAGTCCTCCAGGGTCCCCTTGGTAGTCCTCCCCCTGACTGTAGCAAAATGTGGGGACCATGGGTACACTTAACCCAAATCTGTCTGTTTTAATCACTATCTTCTGGACAGATAAAAGCTTTCCGTGGGATTGCTCTTTCAAGCATTGCTCTGTGGCTTTGATACCAGCCATTAAATTACAGAAGGGAAAACAAAACAAAACATAACAAGAGAGGGGCCAGCTCCAACCTTAGTTCTTAAATTTTTTAGCCTCCTGAGAGAAACCATACTGTTGACCTAAATTCCCCCCCTTTCATCCCCTCATCCTCTCAACTCTGCTTGTCTTTCTCTACCAGAGGTCCCACAGAGAGTGGACACCCTTAAATTGGAGGGCCTGAAACTGCCTTCCTTCCCTTCCTCCCCATCCTCCGTGACCTTACATCTCCCCACAGTGGGAACCAAAGCTGGGATGTCTGAAGAACCTGGGATAAGAGTCACAGGGAGTCTGAGACAAACAGGACCCCTGTGGCCATCTGATATACCCCTCCTGTCTCACAGGTGGGAACATGAGGGAGCTCAGAGAAGAGAGCTACTCTCACAGCTGAGTAGTGGTGGAGCAGAGCAAAGAACCTTGACCTTGGGCTAGGAGTTGTTCCCATTGGAGAAAAGGCAACTGGAGGGGAGCTTTGCCTTAGGGTTGGTCTGGTTGTGATGCCACTGCTCTCTAGCTAGGAAGCTTGGAGATGGGGTGGAGCCACTTAGCTTTTCTGCATCTCCATTTCCTTCTCTGCCAAAGGGATGTCAGAAAAGCCCACTTAAGTGGGTCATTCTGAGCACTAAATAGGACTAAGACATTTGTGCTTAGTAGAGAGTCTGCTGCATAGAGGCTTCTGTGACTATCACAGGTAGAAATGATCCGGTAGAGTTTTTCTTTCCTCCCATCTCCATTCTCCCAATGAAAGAAAACAAATAATAATGTAAACTTGATACACATTGTCATCCTTTGCTAATTGTCTTCCCTAGACATTGATGGGAGAAAGTCAAATGTTATCAGAGCTAAGTTGGTGCTGCATTAACCCACCCTGGGGATATATTTGAGGGCAAAAAATGCAGGATAGAGGCATAGCTGAGGCCCCACTCATCTGTGGGGGAACTGAACTGGGAAGCAGGAATCTTGAGTTCCAGTCTTTCCTACTGCTTAGTGCTGTGTGACCGGGCAGGTGACCTCACCTATCTGATTGTCAGTTTTCTCACCTGTAAATAGCATCCATATATAAGGTTACTATGAGGGTTATATGAGAAACCTTGGCACTAAGCACCTATCCAACTGCTCAACATACAGCAGGTGTTTCAGAAATACACACTGGAGCTAAAAAACAGAAGCACCCTGCCCCTGTGAGGACCACTTCCTGTGTGTGGTGACCACACATGGCAGTTTTTCATCTTCCTGATGCATTATGCTCTGCTCACAATACGAATTGAGTAGATTGAGGCAATGTATCCTAACCAGGCAGTAATTCTGATCCGGGCACCAGGCACTGGAAGGTGGCATAGATCTTAGAGAAATTTTTGTGGGAGAGCTGAGAAAACTCATAAAATGATGGTGCTTTCCTTTTGCAGGGTTACCATAACAGAGTGATACAGACTGGGTGGCTTAAACTATGGAAATGTATTTTCTCACTATTATAGAAGCTACACATCCGAGATCAGATGTCCGGGTGTTGGGTTCTCCTGAAGCCTCTCTCCTTGGCTTATAGATGGCCGTCCTTTCCCTGTGTCTTCACATAGCTTTCCTTCTTTGTGCATGTGTCCTAGTGTTCTCTTCTTCTTCCAGTCAGGTTGAGTTAGGGTCCACCCTATGCGCCTATTTAAACTTGATTACCTCTGTAAAGACTCTCCAAAGAAGGGCACATTTTGAGGTACTAGGGGTTAGAACTTCAACTATGAATTTTGGGAGGACACAATTGAGCTCATAGCAAATGGACAGACAGCCAAGAGTATGACAACTGCGAGAAAAAGAATATTTCAGTATAGACCCTGTACGTTGGGAGAAACCTGTGGCAGACACCATCAGGCAATGATGCTAGTGCTGGAAATCCAGATGCTGAGGCATTCTTAACAGGCCCAGGAAAACCTTGGGTCACCATGAAGTGGGGTGAGCCAAGAAGGACAGCTTAAGTACTAGTCATAAAGGACCATTGATTCTTAGTCAGTTTTGGAGGCCCAGGCTGAAGAGTGACACAGACTGCAGCCTCCTGGCTTGTAGTTCAGTTCAACTTGCTTGTGTTGGCGCTGTGGGACTTATAGAAATATTTTTGGAGGGGCTGTGCCTTCAGACGGCCCACACTTGGCGCTTCAAGCAATGACGTGATTAAGAATCTGAGCCTAGGAATCCTGTAGGCCTCTATTCCAAACCACATTGTCCTGGACCAGCCTCTTCCCCTTCCTGAGCTTTGGTTTTCTCTGACAAAAGGAGCAATGCTGATAGTTTGTTGTGAAGATTAAGAGAGAGAATTAATGTAGTGCACATGGTACTTAGAAAGGTCTAAATAAAGGGTTCGCTGCTCTTCATTTTTACTTCTAATAACAAACTCTGTGGTGCATCCACAAGGCACCAGGCTCTGTGCTAGGTGCTGGGCATTTCACAATGAACCAAGTAGACACACGTGGATGAAACAGACACTGGGTGAGTGATTGAGAAGTATGAAAGATTAGTCTGTCCCTGGGGTGGAACACAGTGATTAGACAGAGCTGCCCTGGGGTAATGTCTTAAAATGTGACCTTAGAGGGTGATCCTGAATCCCAGAGGAGTCTCCCAGGCCTGCCCAGGCCAAGTTTTGGGGAGACACCTCCAACCCTCTTGCCATTGGACTTGACCCTTCACTCAGGTCTTCACCTCTGGGGTGTGGCTTAGGGGTTAAATGAGAAGAAAGTGAGGCAGTGACCATCAAGCTTCTAGGTGGGGATAAGAAGTCCTTTGCACAGTAAGCCTACCTGCAGGAAGCAAGGGACATATTAGAGAGGCCAACTGACCAGGGGTCCAGGGACCAGTGATTACTATGGGAGCTGAAGGCAAGCCCTTTTCTTGGGTTGGGCCTCCACCTCTCCGCCTGGGCAGTGGGCCCCATATACCTCCTTGGCTGGGGAACGGGCTCTCTCCCACCTTCACTGTTTGCTTGTACATGATGACAGCCTTGAGCAGCGTGTGCTAATTAGATGTGGATATGCGCATGATTGCCTGAGGCTTCCGTTTTGCCAGGTGGGCACATGTCCCCTGGGATCAACCTCCAGTACTACACAGATGGTGTCAGCCTCAGACCGATTCTCACCATCTTTCACCATCTCTATCTTCGTGAAGAACCAAGGGGAGAGCCCATGGGAGGAAGCTTCAGGGGTACACCTGTGTCCTCCAGAGAACACTGTTCCATGCCCTGTGTGAAGATACACAGAGGCAAGGGGACCTAAGCACGCTGAAATCAATCGGGAGTATAAGAGGCATCCGATTCAAAGCAACACAATTTTGAGGACCTCTGCTTACAGGGAACTATTCTAACAGAACAAAAGAGCTCTTAAATCATGGTGGGGGTGTCATCCCATGTAAACCCCTCCTTTTTCAGAGAAAGGAAATGAGGTCCAGCAGCATGGGGTGGGGATGGTGACTTCTCCCAGGCAAGTCCATCCAGCAAGCTGAGCCCAGATCTCTGATTCCAGGGCCCTGGTCCTGGGCTGGTGATTCACAGTGTCACCCCCCTACCTCCAGCCTCTAAAATGTGACTACTGTTGCTGAAGTTATTTTCATACAGAAATAAGTCACTGTCACCATTATATCCCCCATCCCATCCCTATTGGAGTCAGTGATTTCCTTTGCCACTCACACTCCAGGTAAATATTTCCCTCTGAACTTCTGAAGCCACCGCTTCAAGGTTCTCATTTCCCTTAATGTGTTTCCTCCTGGTTCCATTGAAAACGCTCTCTCTGCCTCCTGGGGCTCAGCCACCTCTTAGTCCTGGCTCCATGTGCTCAGTGTCACAGTCTGGCCTTTGCTTACTATTTCCTTCATCTCTCAACTGCAAACAGAGGTGCCCTGAGCCACGGTCCCAAACCAGGAAGGTTCTGAACTGAGGGCACCCTACAGATGTGTAAACATTTTACCTTGCTAACCCTGCTAGCCTCCTTCCAAAGGCAACAGGAAAACTAGGGACTGAGAGCCCCTGGCAAAATAAAAACCTGCAGAGACAGAGAGGGGGTGAGGGGGATAAAGGATCCCATTTCAGATGTTCATTTCCTCATTAGAAGAATTTTCTGTTCAAGTGTAAGGACTTTGTGTTAGCCAGGGAAGGAGGAGATGGTGAGTTTAGAGGTGAGGTGGGGAACACAAGAGTGGGGGCTCTAGGAATCATTGTTCTCCTTGTTTCCCATAGTGAGGTAACTTATTCTAAATCTGGGGTCAGATCCTTGACTTGCAGGGGAGGGGCAATATGGAGGTGCAGTCTCCTGCTAGCAGCTAGGCCCACTGGGATTTATGCTTTCTGAGTAGTCTTGCCAGGGAATTGAAGGAGGACTGGTGCTTTTTTGAGCCTTCATCGTACTTGCTCTTGGTCCATGGTCAAGATGCCATCAGGACACTATCTGTCTCTGACCTTTCTGTGTTTTGCTTCTTGTCATTTTCTACTTTTTGCCCTTGACATCATTCCTAGACCCTCCAGCATTTGAAAAAAGAACTGCCATTTGGAGAACCACCTTGTGCCACGTGTGGTGTATCTGCTATGGTTTTTCAGTATGACCATGTACTTAAAGAGTGTTACAGATGAGGGAAGTAAGATCCACAGAGGTGGAGGGATTTGGCCCAAATGTACAGCTAGTAATTGCTGTCATCAGAATGACCCCGAGTCCAGAGGCCCCACTCTTCCTACCCTGCTGAGAACACACTCTGTTTTCTGATCCTTTCTAGCCATGAAGACATAACCCAGTGCTTTTGATCCCACTTAATCATTCATCTGCTCATTCATGAAACAATAAGTGCCTGCTGTAGGCAAGGCATGGAGTGAGCTGCTGACAGAACACAGATGACCCAGACAGAGTCTTCCATCTCAAAAAAAGCACCCAGTCTGGAGCGGGAGAGGGTGTGGTAAGATGACATGAAAACCAGAAAGCATGTGTCCAGATTCCTAAAAGTAAAATGAGTTCAGAGAAGGGAATGATCATTCCTTACAGGGATATCAGAGAGAGCTTCTTGGAAGAGGTGCTTTCTGTTTTAGCCATTGAGAAACTTAGAATCACAGGTAAACAAAGACCAAGCATGTGAGGGGACCTTAATTCAAGGCCTTTCTTTACCAGGTAGAGAACCAAGACCCAGAAGAGATACTCGAGGCTTCACCAAGCTTGCTCAGCCTGTGAGAAAAGGTTGACTTTGGGAGGACACTCTGGCCATTTCCTGAAGGGCTGTCAGGCAAAGTGTGGGAGGAGAGGTAGAGGTGAACTGCCTGGCGCCAAAACTGCCATTGTGTCAGCAACTAACAGAGAGATTTACACAGATTCTAAGGCCCCAGTGCCCACAAAGGAGTAAAGATTGTGCGGACCTCCTTTATTGATTTTTCTGGAAGCTCTCCATGCTCATTTGATGAGTGCGAATGGTAGATGCACACTCAGAGTTAAAGTGACCACAACAACTTTCCAGCTAAAAGTAGGCCCTGTCCTAAATGAGCATCTTCTATTAATTCTTGCATCCCTCTCTTTATCCTCCCACCTGGCCTCAGGCGTCATTCAACACTGAAAATATACTCTTACTTAAGAAAGCTCTCTTCCCCACCCAGCAGCCTATCTGTGCCATGGACACTGGGTATATTCCAAAAAGGCTGGGGAGTGGAGGTGGAAAGATCATTAGATCATCAGAGTGGAAATATCATTAGATCCAGAGAGAACTGGTAAGTGACTTCTTGGGGTTCCCAGAATAAGTTTATAGATGTCCTGGATTAAAACTTTCCCAAACACCTGATGAAACTTGTGCCATCCCCAGGAAGATAGTGTGGTTTAGATCCCCAGTGGCATTGATGAGGGAGAGGAAGGTGCTGAGGACCATGAGACCCAGGGTCTGATGGAACCAGGATCTCCTTAACAATCAGTTGGCCTTAAACTTATCTCTTTATCTTCTTTAACTTCCATGTGCTCCTCTGTTAACTTCCATGTGCTCCAGGAGTATTATGTAGATTAAAGGAATTAATGCACACATAGACCTTAGCACAATGCTTGACCTGCCTTAGAGATGTGGTAGATTGTACTAATTATTGTTAACTATTATGTAGGGACCCCCAACACCTGCTTATGTTATGAGGCTTCTCGTTTTATTTTTTAAAACATTAACTTTTGTGTTAGAGGAGAACAAGCTGAGTTGGGTCTCAGGAAATTGGTCCATGATTCTGCAATCTGACAAATGCCTTCCACTCTCTGGGTCTAGAGGCTCTAAGCTGTCAAGTGAAGGAGTTGAAAGTGGTGGTCTCTGAAAACCTTTCCAGTTCAGCTAGTCAGCATTGCTGCCTTTCTTTGGTGTAAGTGTCAGGTCTGGCAAGACTCCTATTAGAGATAGAAACAATGGCGTTCCTTGTCCCCGCCTCTGCAGGCCAGCTTTCCCAACAACTCACCAGCACCGAGTACTAGATGGCTGGCTGCTCATGTCTGATGTGCACTCAAAGTTATGGCGACCATCGGAGGAGCTGTCCTGCTAAATGAACACCTTCTATTTATCATTATCTCCCTCTGTTTCTCCTCTGACCTCCCATATCATTTCATAACATAAAATACTCTATTAATTAGAAAGCCCTCTTTCCTATAGAACAGCTTTGCAGAATCAAAGATTTTTGGATTTGAATGGTCATTATTGGTGGTGTTGTCATTGTTTTCTTTAGCTCAAGTACCCATCCTTCAAACAAAAATGTTTCTCTGTGTGTTCCATATGCAAAACCAATTAAAGTGCACCTTCTTGGGTTGCAGTTATGGTGAGAAGCCCTCAAACCCAACTCCCCTGTCCTCTCAGGTTCTCTAGCCCTTGCCTTGGCCAGGGGGTGATCCCAGAGGCTCCAGTAGTAACTGCCAATTTGAAGACGATTGATCTAAGACATCATAAGTTTTATCACAACAAAATAACGTAACCCCCTTTCTTTCCATCTTTTATTTATTCATCTTTCTTTTTTGGGGCCACATAGGGCTGTATGACAAGTGTTCTTATACCTCACGTGACCGAGGATGGGTCGTGGGCATTCACACCATCAGTGACCAAGGCAACAGAGACCCACGCTACTTTTTCTCCTTGAAGACAGACCGGGCCCGACAAGTGACCACCATCAATGCCCACCAAAGCTACCTCCCTGGCCAGTGGGTATTCCTAGCTGCCACCTACGACGGGCGGCTGATGAAGCTCTATGTGAATGGTGCCCAGGTGGCAACCTCTGGGGATCAGGTGGGTGGCATATTCAGCCCATTGACTCAGAAGTGTAAAGTGCTCATGTTGGGGGGAAGCACCCTGAATCACAACTACCGGGGCTACATCGAGCGCTTCAGTCTGTGGAAGGTGGCCAGGACCCAGCGTGAGGTCCTGCTGGACATGGAAACCCATGGCCTCCACACGCCTCTACCTCAGCTCCTCCTACAGGAGAACTGGGACAATGTGAAGCGTACCTGGTCCCCCATGAAGGATGGCCACACCCCCCAGGTGGAGTTCAGCGGTGCCCACAGCTTCCTACTGGACACCACTTTGGAGCCCCCTCTGTGTGGGCAGACGTTGTGCGACAATGCGCAAGTCATCGCCAGCTACAACCAGCTGCCGCGCTTCCGCCGGCCTAAGGTGGTGCGCTACCGCGTGGTCAACCTCCACGACGACAGCCACGAGAACCCCACGGTGAGCCGCCAGCAGATAGAGCTCCAGCACCAGCAGCTGGCCGAGGCCTTCCAGCCCTACAACATCTCCTGGGAGCTGGAGGTGCTAGAGGTGAGCAACTCCTCCCTGCGCCACCGCCTCATCCTGGCCAACTGCGACATCAGCAAGATCGGGGATGAGAACTGCGACCCCGAGTGCAACCACACGCTGACTGGCCACGACGGTGGGGACTGCCGCCATCTGCGCTACCCCGCCTTCATGAAGAAGCAGCAGAATGGGGTGTGTGACATGGACTGTAACTATGAACGGTTCAACTTTGATGGTGGGGAGTGCTGTGACCCCGACATCACAGATGTCACCCAGACATGCTTCGATCCTGACTCTCCACACAGGTAAGACCCGCTGGACAGGTGGTGATGCCCAGATGAGAGCTGAGCTTCCCCCCATTTTATAGGCATGTGCCCTGAGGCCCCTGGGGATACCAGGAGTTTTCCAGCTCACACGGCAGCTTTGTGACTGAGACCAGGCTGTCATTCACGTGATCATGGGGACCACATCGAGCATCGTCCATTATAAAAATGTGTTGACTGCCTACTCTGGGATAAGAATGAAGGTCAGGATCCTGTCTTCTCAAAGAGCTCACAGTCTAAATTGGGTGGCATGAGCTGGGTACAAACAGCTGTTGAAGCATATGTGGTAGAGTGGGCTAGAGTTGTGCTGTCCAGCCACCTGTGACTATTCACATGTAAATTAAGATGAAATAAAACTGAAAATCCAGTTCCTAAGCCACACTAGCTGCATTTCAAGTACACAGCCGTGGGGCTCCCGTACTGGACAGAGCAGTGTGGTCAGTTGGGCAGTGTGAATAAAGCCAGGGTTAGATCTCCATGGTACTATTTCCTCACTTGGTGACCTCTTGGAAGCCACTTCCTCATCTCTGCAATGGGAATAATAATGGTGTTCACTCTGCTGAGCTGCTCTGAGGATGGAGAGAGGGCATGCGGGGGGTGGGGGGGGCAAAAGTAGGATCCCCGTTGTTTGTATGGAAAAAGCATGCAGGCTATGGTCATAATAACACAAGAATAAACTATGTTTTGCGTACTCACAACCATAAACCTCCTGTGCCCACTCCTGCATAAAGCATTGTGTCTTTGTAGTGGCTAGCAGGTAATATGCGCTCATTGAATTTATCTGTCATTCTTGTATGATAAAGGGAGCAGGTGTTGTGTTCAGGGAGTGCCATGGGACATCACAGAGAAGACTCACTTGCAGCATGAGTGTCTGGGGAAGAAGGTGCAGGTACAACTTGCACATCAGAGACTGGGTTGGGGAGAAAGGAGGGCCCTTGGGTGGAGGCACTTCTTGCTGTCCTGCTGAGAAGAGGGTAGAAGAAGCGTCTTCTATCTAATGCCCCCTCCACCTCTGCCTTATGCTATCAACTCTCACCAGGAACACAAAGGGGAAACCCAAAGGCGAACCCTTAGGTGATTTATATTCTACGTGAGACCAAGAAGAACTAGTTCCAAGCCAGAGAAACATTCAGCATCCACTCTCCAATGTCCCAGATTCAGGCTGAACTTTTCCATTCTGTCCGCACGCAGGACCCTGGACCTGCTGATAGCCTGGGTGCATTTGCAGACCTTGGCAGGTTTTCTGCTGACTCCCCTCTTTATGTCTCTCTCCAAAGAGCAAGGGCCGCCCATGTACCAACAGAATACTATGTGCAAAGGAATGACGATGCCTGGCAGCAAGCCAGAGAGCACGTCAGCTCAGCCTCCTGGCACCAGGAGGGCCCTGGACTCTCACCTTGGCTCAACACATGAGCAGCCCATGTGGGAAAGCAGCTGTGGTGTGTGGCCAGTTCCTTCCAGGTCATGATGCCCTTTCATCTCTGCTCTAATTTGGGCTTTGACAGTATTTGGCAAGGAAGACAAGACAGAGGTTAGTTAGCATTTGCATTTGATGGACAGGAAAAGAGAGGAACTTCGAGAATGAAATGACTTGGCCAAGGTCATGGGTCAGGAAAGTTATTTGGTTAAGTCACAAATGTAAGTCTTTAAGATTAATGCAGTGCATGCTCTGCTGAGCTGGACTCTCAGAGGTTACCAGTGTATCCAGGCAGAGTGAGCATGGGGAAGGGCAAAGAACCAGAAATAGGTAGAAGTTATTCATCAATTTTATTCATTCATTTATTCATTCATCCATCCATTATCCATCCATCCTTGCATCTATGTAGCACCTGTTTATTTACCACCTACCAAGTCCCAAGAAGGTGGGTAGCCTGAGCCCTCTTTTGCTGAAGGAAATCCAGGATTCAAATGGTGAACAGATTGACTCAAGTTCACTCAGCTACTCAGTGGAGGGATTGGATTTGAACTCAGATCCATGGACTCCAAAGCTCCCACTGAAGGAGAGTATTTTTAAGTCCAAGGAACAATAAGTGGCAGAGTTAAAGGACAAAGTTGGCAGGCAGGACAGCTTCTCTAAAGCCTTGAGAGAAAACTGTTGAGTGGGATTGGGTCAGGACCAAGGGCAGCTGGCCTTTGTGGAGGGTGCACTATGCTGGTGTGGGGGGACCGTGGGGCCCCAAGTTCCAGATACCTCACCATCGGCAGGTAGAGCTGGCAGGCTCCAGTGGCTTCCTCTTTCCTAAGTCATGGAACTGCATGCCCAGCATGCCTATGAGTGGCCCTATGCCAGTACTGTGACCACTCGCACCAGAACCTGTTTCTTTGCTGGCTTAGAAAGTTGTGTACTCTGGGTGAGCCCCTCTGGGGACCAGCTATCTCCTGGCAGGTTTGGGGTGACAGCATTCTGGCGGAATCAGGTCTCCTGTGTGCAGAGAGAAACCTGTGGAAGTTTGTAGAGAAATTTTTACTTTGTGACTTTTCAAAACAGAAGTGGGTAGAAGAAATGACAGAAGGAAAGAAGGAAGGAAGAAGGGCACCGGTGATAGAGACAGTGAAAATTAGATTGACATCATGTAGATAATTTGTAATAAAGAGTTCAACTTAATTCTTGCCCAAGGTGATTCATTCTCATTTCCTCTCTTCTCTCCCCCTCCCTCCCTCCTTCTCAATCACAAAAGACAATATTTCAATTGCTTCTTCTCAATTTTTGGTGCAGGGTCGGGTTTTGTTTTTTCTATATGCGACAAAACAGTCCCTTTGTAATATACAGCAAAAGTGAATTGATATAAAATGAAATACCACAAGCATGGTGAAGCAGCATCTGAGTTCTGTAGATGTATCTAAGGGCTCACTCCCTATTTCTATACTCACTGTA
Organism: Murina feae; assembly: GCA_004026665.1. Taxonomy (NCBI): domain Eukaryota; kingdom Metazoa; phylum Chordata; class Mammalia; order Chiroptera; family Vespertilionidae; genus Murina; species Murina feae. Next base: position 151,678 of record PVJC01000056.1, on the reverse strand, counting down.
CAATAGACTAGTGAGAAATAGTTGGCCCATTGCCTACTCTGAGTAACCCCAATGAAATTTCATCATTGTGACAACTTATGTAGCGATTCTCTTGAGTAAAATAAGATCCACCCATAATGCAGCTGGGCAGATTGGCAGACTCCATCAGAGAAGTACGATGTCTTTCAGCACATTTAAACACACTTGTTATCTAATAGTCCTTGGGTCCCTGTGTTACAGGAGAGCATCCAGTCTTGGCAGATCTGGGGCTGCAGACTCAGAAACATCCTCTGTAGAGGAAACTGAAGGCCAAAGCTCACACAGCCTCTTAGTGGTCACGCAGGGGTTAAGGGGGCTATAGATCCCTGCATCCTGGTTATCTGCCTTGCACAGCTCCCCAGCCCTGCCCGGACATCTTTGCAGGCCACAGAGACCTGATCCTTGCCTTCTGTTCTCACTCTCTTCTTCCCAACTGCTCTAGAGAGCTTGGGATTATGAAGTGCTGAGAGAGTGGGTCTGGAAGAGAAAGGGATAATGGCCTTGGGTTTCCCTGAGCCACACCAGTAGCGAGTTTTCCTTATTAAGAGGCCATGATAAGCACAGCCACCTGAAGATGAACACAAAGAAGGGGACTGGGACAGTGAGGGGGCCAGGAGCCATGTCATCTAACCATTTGAAGATGTTTGGCCTGGATGAGAAAATTCTCACAAGGACCACAGGCCCATGACATAAGCACTTCAAGTGTCAGAAGCCATGTTCTGTGGAAAATGGCACATAATTATTCCGTATGGTTTCTAAGCCATGGCTGGTACAGGAGTATTTCAATCACAGGAGCCAGTGTTGAACTGAGTAACAGGCAAGCCCTTTTCTTATGAGAATGGTCCTTCCAGGGGAGTAATTCTCTGCAGGTGAGTGAGCCTGAGGCCTGCACCTGGAGGCTATAACCAGGGTTATGGCAAATGGTGGAGAAAGTGGCCTTGATGGTCTTGGGGTTGAGTACTACACAGCCCGACTTTATGCTTATATTTTATTCCAAGTCATTTTAGGGAACTACATGGTGAGTGTTTCTATTCTCTAAACAGGCATTTATTGGGCACGTCTTCCTTTGCCAGCCTCTCTGCTATTCACCAGGGACGTTGGCAGCAATGGAGGCATATTCCTCATCATTAAAGGGCCTCCGCTTCATTGGGGGAATGAGATTCAAACCTAAGACATTCTGAGCTGTGGTTTTAGTGACAGACAGTGGCAGGAGACCTGAGAAGCAGAGATTGATTCTGTCTGGGGAAAACAAGGCAAGTCAGTAGAGCAAGTCTGATTTGAGCAGGAGTCGGGCAGCACGCTGAGAGGTAGAGATGCAGTCTGCATCAGTTAGACCTGGCAGGAACCAGACAGCACATTCAAACAGAATAAGTCAGGAGAGTTGAAGGAGGAGCTATTTTGAAGGAGAGGCTATTTACAATAGTATCGGTTATTTACAACAGTGTACAACAAGGCCAGGGCTGTAACAGTAGGGAGCTATTTCCATCCGTGGCCTATAGGATCTGGAGGAGGGAATGTCTCTGGAACCTAAAGAGAGTGGCTGCGTTCAGAAGGCTTTCTGGAAGCAGCTGTGACTCTGGGTAGAGAGGAGTGGCCAGCCTGTAGCACATGGCCAGAAGGGCGTCAGAAGAGAAGATTCTTCATGTTGTTTTCCTCTGCCTTCTAGTCTCCAGCCAGTGCTTTCTGTTGGGGAAGCAGACTGGGGATCACAAGGCAAAGGAATCTGTTTATGCAACTCAGAGAGGCCAGCCTCGCAAGGGCACAGGGCAGGGTGGAGAGGTAGGGGAGAGGATGTGGATGAGTGGACAGAACACATCCAGAACACCGGGAAGGCCAGCCCATGTGGAAGGTACAACATAAGCAAAGGGGAGGGGAGGAGTTGGTGAGGAAGGACTTAGAGAATAAGAAGTCATCCACTGTGGCTCAGGTCCAGGCTATAAGCAGAGACGGGTTCTTCAAGGGGAAAATTCTACTATCGCACTAAGTCCATCCTCCTTGCCTCATTTCCTTACTTTACATCCTTCCTCTTCCCTTCCTTCCTCCCTCCCTCCCTCCCTCCCCCC